>CM046449.1:59900417-60112439 GCA_025506515.1 Flaveria trinervia
GCCTCTTCCGAAGTAAAAAGGCTTCGAAAGAACTTGTTTTTCTAAAGCCATTAACCTTCGGAAGATGCTGCTATGCACTAGTGAACATAAGTATGGTTTATGACACTCCGCTGCAGACTCTGATACTTCATGGCATTTTCCCAAAAGGCCATGTAGTTGACTATATTTTATTCTACTATTCACCTTTATATGTGAGTACAAGTTGCCAACTTTAGTTGGTGAAAAAAGGTAAGTCATGGGCGTGTCATGACTACCATATCTTAGATAAGACATTATCTAAGATACCTTAACTATAGCTTTGTAGTATGTGGTTTAGTTAGGGATTCCAGCTGGTATCAAAGTATATCCGGCTGTAGATAGTAGTATAAATGGTGTCTCATTGTAACTCTTGTAGTAAGCTTGAAAAGAGTCTTGTAAACTTTGAGTTGAGAAGTAATATATTCAAGTATCTTGAAAATTACTCTCTTGTGTTTTCCTTGTGCTACTTAGTATATTATAATCAACTCTTAGAAGAACTCTGCTTCTTGAGTGTTTGTTAGTGAGTTTGAGAGAAATAATTATGTTAAGTATAAAAACCGATCTTGCAATTGGTATCAGAGCTTCTTAGGCTCTTGATTGTGTGATCTAACCATCCTAATCAACCTCTTGTTCACTCACTCCTTTACTACACTCAACACATGGCCCTTAACAAGAAATCTAAATATGAAATGGGGACGATGACTAAAGCACCCATCATCACCATAGAGAACTTCAGACAATGGAGTAGACGTATAGAAGGTTTTATAAGATATCAAGACAGCCACATGTGGAAATCCATTGCCCAAGGTCCTTACAAGCCAAAAGTGGCTTCACTTGTTGGTGGTGGTGCCATGATAGAGAAGGCAGTGGAAGACTACTCTAAAGAAGATCTCAAGCGGGTAGACATTAATGAAAAGGTAATGATTGTTCTGATGACTACAATTCCCACTCCATTATGGTGGGGTTTGAGAATTGCCAGAAAACTAAAGAACTGTTTGATTCTTTAACCTTGATGTACTCCAACTCTAATGATTCAAAGAAAGATTCCTAAAGCAACAATTTGAGAACTTTACTCATATTGTTGGAGGACTTTACACCAATAATACTTCAGGTACATGGATCTGATCTCTTCCCTTCAGTATGTAGGAATAGCTCCTGAATTAAGAAACCTCTCAAGTAAATTCATGAGTGCACTTCCCAATGAGTGGACATTCTACTGTGTCTCCATCAAGAGGACAGAGAACCTAAACACTCACAATGATTGAGCTATATGGTATTCTAGATGGATATCGCGTAGAGATGGAAAACAAGAGTGGCCGTCAAGGAGCAGACCTTCAAGCCTTTCTACTAGCAACGCTCTCATGGTTGCTGAAGGCTCAAGACCCCCTCAACCTCAGCAGTACCTATCTTATTACTAACAGCCATCACCTCTTCTGGGCCTTACATCACACTTCTTAGGACCCCAAGGTCTCAACAGGCACAGCCAAGTCCCATTCAGACAAATGTGCTTTTGTCTTGGGGAGTGGACAAATGATTTTCAATTCTGTTTTGAAGATTTGGAGTGTTTCAGCCTAGATGATGTGAAATACATGGACATAGTCCAACAAATGGATCTGTTAACCTACAGGGCAAAGAAGTTCTCCAAAAGAACTAGAAGGCAGTTCCCTTCGAACCCAACAAGCAGCAAGTTGGGTTTGACAAAGAAAAGGTCAATGTTACAACTATAACCAATTGGGCCATTTTGCAAGGGAATTCAAAGCTCCCAAATCAAACTTGGGATCCACTCATGCCTCCTCACATCCTTTAACGCCAAAAGCTGCTAGAAAGTCAACTGAACTGTTGTTGTGGCACAAGAAGTTGATTGGAGCTTTATGGTCCAAGATGTCACCCCTGCTCAGGCACTCATGGCTGGAACAGACAACGCTAAGGTATATGATCATTTCTGTACTCCACCTGTATTGCTAAGGTTAAAATGTACCAGGACTATAACATGAAAATTAAATTCGATATTGAGTCCTTAAACAACTTAAAAGTTGATTTTAAAAAGGCTAAATCTGACTATCAACATAAAATTAAGGAGTTAGAGAAAACACTATCTTCTTTAAAACATGAACACACCATTACAGGACTCAAATCAAGGATTTAATATCCAAGTTAACTAAGGCTCAAGCCAAGCTAGTAATAGCTGAGGCTCAAGCAAGGAAGCATGTTATCTCTGAGCAAAACTTCCAAGCCATTCTTGCAACATCCTCCCACTCCAAATTTTTTTATCAAAACAAAGGTGGGTTGGGGACCAACGAGATTGCTCCATCACACTCTTATGAATCTATTAGACAACCAAGGTGTGGTACTAAAGAGCAAAAGGTCCCATCTGCTGACCCATCTTCCCTTTAGTCAAAAAATGATGCAACAATGGAGACCACCACATGGAAGGAACATGTAAATCAACCTATTTCTGCTTATGATGATCAACCCTATCCACCAAAGCTAGAAGAAACTAGGGAAAGGCAGCCAGAAAAACTGGCAAGAAAGTAGCTGAATCTAAGCCAAAGATTGACCCAAGCAAAAGGGTGTTTCATTTCAGCTGGATTCTAGGTGGTAGGCACTTCTGATTCAGGAAAGGAGTATAACACCAACACTCCTATCCTGTCAAAGGATCAGAAGTCAAAAAGGAAGGCTGTAGAGGAAAACAAGAAGATTAAGAAACCTCAGCCCTTAAAATCCCCAAATATTAACATTACATGCATGATGTGTGGTCTGCAAAACCACTTGGCTAAAGATTGTTATTACAATCCAACAAGCACACATTATGCAAATAATGTTAAAAAGGAAGCAGTCAAGGAAGGATTCACATTTAGACCTTATCACATGGTTCAAGTGATAAGAAAAGGAAAGCTAGCTTCCAAAGCTAAGTTGCTTTCGGAAGAAGCTCATTCTTCGAAGGGAAAATGGCTTCGGAAGTTAAGCAAGGAAAGCTCAAATGAAAAAAGAGCCTCCTCAAAACCTTCCAAGAAGAAGGCTATTTCAGAAGAGAAGGTAATAAATGCTTCTTCCGAAACAAAGAAGCTTCGAAAGAAAGTCATGTTGCTCAAGTGTTAACAAGCTCATCTAAATTGATCAACCATGGGATGGAATGCAAGATCAAACAAGATGCTGTAGTCATACCTTCCTCTTCAAAGACATCAATTGAACCATCTACTATTCATTTTGGTTCAATTATGTCATCATCAATTGAAAAACCCAAGACCAACCAGGCTTGAGTTTCCAATCAAAACTAACTTTTCATCTTATGTGCAGGGACATTCACAAGTCAAGAACAATAATGTCTGGATAGTGGATAGTGGATGCTCCAGGCACATGACCAGGAACAGATCTTACTTCAATAATTTCAACATTTTGATGGAGGTCCTATTTAATTTGGAGGTGAGACCGAGGATACATTTCAGGCATAGGAAGTGTATCCAATGGCTTGTTAAAATTCGACAAAGTGAACTTTGTCAAGTAGCTTGAACACATCTTCTAAGTGTTTCTCAATTTTGTGATCAAAAGCATCAAATTCTCTTCATAGAACATGAGTGCATCATCCTCAAACCTAGGATGACAATTCCTCAGGAATTGGTGCTTCTTAGATCTCCTAGGAAAGTGGATATGTACAAGCTGGATATGAACAATGCTTCTCCATTGGGTGAAGTATAATGCTTTCTTTCCAAAGCTGATGGTGATGAGTCTCTCTTATGGCATAAACGTATGTGTCATGTAAATTTTAAAACCATGAATAAAATTGGTAAAAATAATTGGTACATGGTGTGCCCAAAAAGGAATTTTTCTGCGAAGACAACTATGTAGCTTGCCTGAAAGGAAAGCAACAAAGTCTCTCACAAATCCAAAGAGGTTAACTCTATCACCACTCCATTACACTTATTGCACATGGATTTATTTGGTCCAACAAGTATAATGAGCATTGGAAGGAAATCATATTACCTTGTGATTGTTAATGATTTCACAAGATTTACATGGGTTTTCTTTATTAGAACTAAGAATGAAACTAATGAAACTTTAAAATCTTTTATTCTTAAAATTGAAAATCAAAGTGATCACAAGGTAAAGATAATTAGGAGTGATCACGGGACCGAGTTTAAGAATCAAGTTCTTGACTCATTCTGTACCTCAAAAGGGATTACCAGATAATTCAGTGCTCCTAAAACTCCTCAAGAAAATGGTGTTGCTGAGGGGAGGAACAGGCACTGATTGAGGCTCCTAGGACTATGTTAGCTAATTCAAAGCTGCCTCTAACATTCTGGGCAGAGGCAGCCAGCTCTGCATGCTATGTGCAGAACAGGGTGCTCATTGTCAAGCCACATGGAAAAACCCCTTATGACTATCGAACAAGACGCCACCATTGATTGGCTTTCTAAAGTCCTTTGGCAACATGTGTACCATACTTAATACAAATGACAACTTGGCAAAATTTGCTGAGAAGTCGGATGATGCTATATTTGTTGGATATTATTGTAGCTGTACAAGATAGTCTATATTATCAACACAGTCAAAGTCAACATAAGTCAACGGCTTGGTCAAGTCAACATAAGTCAACGGCTTGGTCAAAGTCAACATAAGTCACGGCTTGGTCAAAGTCAACAAAAGTCAAACCTGACACGTTTGAGATGAGGAACCGAGACGAGACGTTAAAGTTTTAGATGACTAGGAACTATATTGTAATAATTATATTTTGTGTGAACAAAATATATTTGATCTGGTTTTTAGTCATTTTATGCTTAATATGTAATTTTGTATTAATTAGCCTAAGTCTAAGGGGTTAAGTGCAATTAGTGAATATTAGTCTAGACTATAAATAGGTTAATTGTCATTAGGTTTTGGTTAATGGTTGAATGACCAATAGATTGAGGGCTTACTTGTAAACATTATTTGCAATCTTATTGAAGATCAAAGGGGTTTTAGTGTGTTTATTATATTTTGATCTGTAATCTTCATGATTTGATTCAAGTTTGATCATCCTGGGGTTACAATTTGGTATCAGAGCCATTTTGGATCAAATTCACTGAAGATTTAAAGATTTTTAGAGAGAGAAGTTGAGGTTTTGGGTGTTTTTGTTCAATATCAAGTTTTCATTAATTTTAGATCAAATTCGAGTGTATTTGATATGGAATTTGCTTGAATTTTGTTTGTTTTTGGTTGGGAAAGCTCTGTTAATCATCATATCTCAAATCCATTAAGTTTTTGATGATTTCAGATTGATTTCGTGTTGGAAAAGCTTTTCAGCTTCGTCTAGCGAAATTACAGATTCTTCCAGCAAAACTACCTGTTCTTTCAGCGAAACTACAAGTGTTTTACACTTTGTAGTTAATTTCAGCATCTCTGCGAAACTAGTTTCGTTGAAGGAAAGTTCAACAGTGCTTGTGGGTGATTTACAAGCGAAATTGCTACCGAAAGTATCATTGAAAGAAAGTTCAAGCTTGTTTTGTGCGAACTTGTCGGCGAAACTAAGTTGTTTTAGGCATTTGGCTAGTGATTGTGACATTTAAAAAAAATATTATTCCCGGGGAGAATTATCCTAAAAAAATTTTGGGAAAAATATTTTTGGGGTGTTTAATTGTTTAAACAAAAAAAAAATGGCTTTTGCAGAACTCATTAAATCGTTCAAATCTGATGATCTCACAATTACACAATGTCGGTTTGATAATTTTGCAGCTTTAAGAATGAAACAATGTCTGATTTTGTTGATTGTTTTCTGTTGGTGGCAAGTAATCTGAAGAAGTTTGATGCCTGATTGGGAAATCATGAACAAGTTCTGAGATTGCTTGATTCTCTCCCATCAGAATGGAGCTCACACGACAAGTCGATTCAATGAGATAGAGGCTTTCAGGATTACAAACTGATGGAGGTGATCAACAAACTAAAAGAGATTGAGTTGGATATCAAACATTATGAGTACTATGAAGTGACATATCTAACTCCAAAGATCACTTCAAACTCTAAAGAGAAACCAAAAGAGAGATCAGATTCTGACACCAATTCTGACGGTTTACCGAAACCTGGAATTGAAGAGGTACAAGAGGAGCTTAAGTAGACATCAATGGGTAAAGGTGGAGCTGAGTGGATGCTGAAGTTTGTGATGATGATAAGGAAGAGGAATGGAAGCGAAATACCAGAGATTGCAACTGTGAGAAGGCTCTTACTGCTGAAAAAGACATCCTGGATCTTCCATACGAGACTGTTCAGGATATGTGTTCTTCTGCTTGCAAAATTCATTTATTTGGTGTGTATAAAGCTAATAGGTTACTTTCAGATAACCAAAAGGAATTAACCACCATAAACGTAGAATTTAAAAAGAATGAAGACAAGTATTTCATAAAATTAAATGAAGCTTTAAAAGAAAATGATCATTTAAAACGAACTCTTCTTGAAAGAAATGTTGAAATTAATCTTTTAAATGAAAGAGTCACCTTGGTTGAATTTGAAACAAGCAAGCTTAAAACAAAGCTTGATAGATGGGCCATATCTGGAATGAAGCAGGAAGAGCTACTGGTAAACAGAGGGGAGCTAGGATTAAAACGGGAGTGGGTTGTGGTGAAAATCCATACGTCTATCCTCCTCCTAGCACCCATTGTTACTCTCCTATGCCTCAACCCTCATCCATCTAATGATTTGATTGAAGCTACAGAAACTCATAGTTTAAATGCAGGTTTAAGCAACGCTAATCTTAAAGATGTTAGAGATGTGCAGGATTCTCCTGTAGGTTTGGGATTCCTTAAGCAAAGGTTTGATAAGAAGATTAATGACGATTCCACTTCTGATGCTCCAACACCAATATCAGTTGCTTCTTCAACTTTCTTCAACAAATTCAAATCAGATAACATTTCTTCGTTTGTTCCCGTCAGGTTTGTCAAAGAAGGAACAATTGTTGAATCATCAGGAAATCAAAATCCTATAACTGAAGCCGACACAATAGGAGGTGTCAATCAAGATCCTTTGGAAGCAGATCTGTGTATACGAGACTAGATAAGCTCAGATGATGAATCAAACACAAAGGAGCATGTTGGTTCCCCACAGATCGAGATATCTTCTGACATTGTCAATTATCGAAAGCTTCCAAAAGCTGAATCAAGAACAATACGGATCTCTTCTCCAATTGCAATGCATCCCAGTCAATCAGTAAAGATCTCATTCACTGCTCAGCATGGGAAACTTCAAAACAAGCAAGAATCTGCTACAAGCTCCAAGCAATCCTCATCACCACCTGCAAAACACGAGACTACAAAGAATCAAAAGCCATTCAAGGCTGTTTTAAGTGTGGAAAAGAAGGTCATGTGGTAAAGAAGTGCCCTCAAAGACTTGCTTTGAATGGTAAAGACAAAATGAATTGCTTCTCCGAATGTAAGTCTACAAAGAATATTCCAGACGATAAAGGCAACATGGGTTGCTTCTCTGGATCAAGAGGTAAAAAACACACATCTTTGAATGGTTGGATGAAAAACCCTCCATCCAAACCTTTTCATGTGAAGCCAATTTCACATGATACAAAGATGAGAATGACCAAAGCTTCAAAATCAAAATTTTTTCCTTCTGGTCTTAAACAGAAAATGATTTCCAAATTAATTCATTCAAATCCAAGTTAATTGAACCAAAACAAATTTGTCAAATTAAAAAGAAGGATACAGCAATCCCTGATTGTTTAAACGGTTGTATGCAGAAGCTTGTTACTTATCTTGATGAAAAAGGAACTTCCAGGACTATGATGGCCTGGGTTCCCCTTTCTAACTAATTGTTAACGAGTGAAGGAACAATTCAGGAGGACTGTTAGTAATCCGGTTTACTAACAGCGATTGTTCATAATTCAATTTGAGGCGGAACAAACATGTTAAGGTCATGGTATTTTATCCATCATCTGGATTTTATATGCACAATCATAGTTCTCACTTCACAATCACTGCATATTTTTTGATAATTCATTTCTTATCTTGATAATCAGTGTAGTTTGGAAGATCTTATTTGATAAATTTTTATTTTTGTATAGTTTTATAAAAAAATAAAAACAAATAATAAAAAAATAAAATAAAAATAAATAAAATAAACAAATAAATAAATAAATAAAGAAAAGTTTGCAAAAATAAAAATTTAAGGGGAGAGTATAAGTAAATAAAAATGAAAAGAGAACTGAGAACTTGATTCGAGATGATTGAGAAATGATTGTATATCTTTTTGAAATGCTTGTTTTTGCATGACTTGCGTTTTTAAAATGAGAAATGATAGTAACTGATGTTGTTATCTGATTTATATCTTATTTTTAAGTGCAAATAATAGAAAAACAAATAGATTCTTTATTGATATGCTCTATTGACTCAACCTGAAGAATAAAGTAGATAGCAGCATCATGATTTAAATTAAAATATATGCTTAAGGATGTCTGGATTTACGTAATCATTTTGGCCTGCACGAAAACTGAGTCTGGACAAAAATTGGATTGAGAATTGATCTTTCACCCACCATGATACAAATCATATAAGCCATATCTTTGAGCCATGATTGGTGTATTTATGTGTCTTGTGTTTGTGCTAATCTCCTCTGTTGTATGGTAGTACTGACCTGGAGTGATGATCTCCTTTGCTGTACGATAGTACTGACCTGTAGCTCTCATTGACACATGATTAAATGGTCACCTCCTTTGTTATACGTGAGTATAGACTTGGAGCTCTCACCATTTTAGTCTAAGTAGTGTCAAGTCATCTAAATGATGAATTCATCACAGAATGTAATATTTAGTTGATAATCACTTGCACACTAATACACAAGCCTTGCCCTATAAAGATCATAACAAAATTCAAGAAATCCTGAGGTTGGGTGAGGGTTTTTGCCAAATGATTATGGGGTCCTAGCATTCTAAAGCATTTAATCGAACCTTAACGAATCATATGCTATTTGTTGAAAAAGATAAGGCATGGGTTTAAGTGGACAAACATATCAGCAATCGTTATTGATCTGCTGTAGAATTTCAAAAGCATTCAAAGACTGTGATTAGATTCAGTTATTAGTGTGATCTTATTGCTTGTCGATGTATAAATTCATCTTTGTGCTAAAGTATATCTTGAGGATATGATCTCATGATCGATTCAGTTCTCGGTTTAAAAAAACAAAAAAATGATATAATAAAATAAAAATTATAATATATTTTCATTTCAAAATTTCTTGTAGATCTTCCATATTATGTTGTTACAATTTTATCATTTTCATGCGTTGCATAGAAATTGCGCACAAACGAGCATGGGTTCCCTTGTTTTTCACACACTGAGAAACACGGATTTATTTTGTTAAAATGAAATGATCTAATTAGAAATGTCGAGATTGTGTTTGAGAATGTGTTTCAGATTTTTGCTTTAAGTGATGGCCGATCATCAGTTGAGCAGTGTACCTGATCAAAGAACCTATTCCTCAAGTTTGCAGAACATACCGAGCTAGGAATCCTCCTCCTACATCTTCTAAAGCACTCAAGATTAGAGATTTTGGAAATCTGTTCTAATATCCATGCAAAGGTTGAATTCAAAAAGGGAGAGCACATAAATAGCGGAAGCTTATGAAATGAATAATCTTTCTAATCAGATTCAGAAAGATTCAAATTGAATATCTTTCTAATGTTGACTTCTCGATGCTGAATTCGTTTGAAGACGTTGATAATGATAGACTAAGGGGGAGTATTGTTGGAGCTATACAAGATAGTCTATATTATCAACACAGTTAAAGTCAACAAAAGTCAACGGCTTGGTCAAAGTCAACAAAAGTCAAACCCGACACGTTTGAGACAAGGAACCGAGACGAGACGTTGAAATTTTAGATGACTAGGAATTATATTGTAATAAATATATTTTGTGTGAACAAAATATATTTGATCTTGTTTTTAGTCATTTTTATGCTTAATATGTAATTTTGTATTAATTAGCCTAAGCCTAGGGGGTTAAGTACAATTAGTGAATATTAGTCTAGACTATAAATAGGATAATTGGCATTAGGTTTTGGTTAATGGTTGAATGACCAATAGATTGAGGGATTACTTGTAAACATTATTTGCAATCTTATTGAGGATCGAAGGGGTTTTAGTGTGTTTATTATATTTTGATCTATAATCTTCATGATTTGATTCAAGTTTGATCATCCTGGAGTTACAGATATTCCTCCACCTCTATTGCTTATAGAGTCTATAACATCAAAAATCAACAATTTTAGGAATCATCCAACATTGTTGTTAATGAGCACACTCCTTGTGTTAGGGGGAATGACCCTGATCATATTTTTGACTTAGAATTGTTTCCTAACTATTCTAAACTATCTTGTGAGAATGTTTTAGCTGGAATAGGTACTCAAAGTGATTCTAATGAAGACCAACTATTTGAGCTACCCATATTTCTTCCAAGTTTTCCAAGGGTCTCTAATCCTCAAGCTCCCATCATTGGTAGATCATATAGCATGACCATTTCAAGAACCAGTGGAGCTTCAACAAGTTATCAGCAAAGTGAGCCTAATAACCCATCAGCTGATAACATACAACACCAAACTAATGGAAGTAGTACTATTGTCACACCCCGACTGATAGCGGAATCATCAGGGCAGATGAATGTGAAACGATTATTCATAGAACATGGAACTAAATAAGTTGTAATAATATTAAATATTATTTTTATTGAACATAACAAGACAATTATATATCATTACAAAACAATCAAGATACAACCAATAACATAAGATTTTCAACTAATCTAGGTCCAAGTCCTATATGAGCACAAGAAGATCTTCAAGTAGTAAACCTGAAACATGTTAAAAATAAAGGGTCAACTTTGAAAGTTGGTGAGTTCCCATGGGTTGAACATACATATATATAAAAAGGTTTACAAATAGCAATTCATGTCATAGGTTATGAGTTAGCAAGTTTATAGAACACATATTGTTACAACCAAACATTGACTTGATTACAAGTATATATGATTGGCTAAGTGTATTTGGTTCTTATGATGAACAAGCAGTCATCAGGAGCGGAAATACATCGGCTTAAGCACCGAATAGGCTTGTCAGGCCAAAAGATGTAAGACGTCGCCAGGGTAGCAATAGTTAATGATTGTAAACAAAATATGTATCTCATATAAGACTTACAATAACATAAATAATCATGACAAAAATGTAAAGATGAATTGCATGTGCATTTACAAGTATCAATATGTTTACAAGTGTAAGTTTATAAGGTTAACATGTTTTACCCCAAAAGGTGTGATATAAAGTAAAAAGGGGCATGAAGAACTCACATGATATTTATAAGATGATGATAAGAAATTAGATGAGGCTCCAATGATTTCTTTTACAAGCTACCTAAATGTATTGATTCCAAGATTAAGTTCAATAATAAGATTACCAGTTAGGCATGAACTAGGGTTTCAATTGAAATTTGGGGTTTTGATAATTAGGTTTTAATAAAATAATATAACCAATTATATTTTGATTCCATAAAGATGGAATAATTTGGTTAATAATTATGTTTCAAAACAGTAACGAATCATTAGTGAAATGGATTAACAAATAACACTTAAATATTAATTATATTAATTAAGTAATGGTTGAGTATAAAATAAATAATTAATCTAAAAATTATTTAAATTTAATCAAAAATAATCAATTATATAATTAATAGTTTAATTGATTTGCAAAATAACTTAAAAGCATTTAAATTTGATTTATAATGTTTTTTTTAATTTTTAAGTAATTATTATAAAGGTTTCACAAACAAATAAAAAACTAAGATATGATATGATTTAGAAGTTATAGGGATTAAATAAAATTTATAAAATAGTTTTTTATAAATATTTAAACTTGTAAATAACTTATATTTTTTATAAAACTTAAATCTCAAAGTTTTATATTATTAAACTATTTGTTTTAAAATAATAGATTATATTGTTACATTTTCTTAGAAATTAAATTAATAATTTCTAAATTAAATTTAAGTATGTACATGATTTTTAGAATAATATCAATTTTTGTGATTTAATTTAATAAAAAGAAAGTTAAAAAAAAAATAGATTGTGGGAGCCCGTGTTCGAACCCGGGTCCCTTCTGCATATGACCATGGTGTTAACCGGTTGGGATAGTAGCCCAGATCTAGTTTAATGCTTCCTTAAAGTGTTTAAAAGTATTAATTGCAAAATCCTCATTTTACACAAGAATCGTAGAATTGAATTGAATCAAATTAAACTTCAATTCATGAATGTTGATGGAATCCAACCTAGGGCTTTTGATCCCTAAGCAAAACCAATTATATTTGTGTAAATAACTTACTTGGATTAAGTCAATTCGATGAGATACGGTGCAACGAGTTCACAACCAAAAATGAGAATAAATTACTTGTGTGGGTGTGTGTTTTAGAGAAATTGAGGTTACAGATAGTTCAAATGGGTTGATTAGGAGCTTTACCCTTAACTAAATAGATACAATTCATTCAGTTTCAGTTCAAACAACTTAAACGTATGGTTCGGATGTTTTTATTCGAAATAGTAAATGATTAAGCTGTTACAACTTGTGAATTGATATGGTTATTATGACTATAATGTTCGATAATGCGTTAACGGTTATTTAATTGGGTTAATTGATTGGTTTCAAGGGAGTTTCAATTTGGTGATGTTGAGTTGAATCGGTTTCGCTTGATTCACCGTGTAACGGTTTGGATAATCGAAATAGATCGAGTAGTTGGTTCGAATCTAGTTAGCGAACCTAAAGAGCGGTTCAATTTAGTTCAATGTTGATAGATTTTGGTGTACTACTTTCGCCGGAGTTATGGCGGAAGGTGGCTGGATGTTGACCGGTGTACAGGGATCGAGGGTGGGGGTGGGTTTTAAACAAATTTACACATTCGGTCCCTATGATTTTGGTATTTATTATTTTATGAACAACCCTTTAAAACAAAGTTTCATGAATTACATTTTTAACCCCTAACTTATTAAACCCAATTTGTAATGAATTTTTGTTATCTATTAAAACTTTATATAGTTTATAAATAACAGAAAATACATTTCTCATTAATTATTAATTTTCGTTAAATCTCAAAGCTCATAAATGGAGATTAAACTTTGTAAACCTATAAAGCTTTTCTTTATAAATTATAAAATTATTATATACTGTTTAAATGGTTTAATATATTAAATAAAACAATTTTTATATTGCTTATATTTATAATCTATATGATTCATTAGAGTAAATAAGTTAATAAAGATATTTATATCATGTAAATGTTCGAAATGGGTTCGGGTCATATTTTCAAAATGGGCAGATGTTACAGTCTCCCCTACTTTAAGAAATTTCGTCCCGAAATTTAATCACAAGAGAACTAATTTTAAGGATATGAGGAGACTTGAATTTCATTTCACGTTCGCAAGTGAACTCTTGGAAGCATTTGAATTCAACAAGTTTAATTATGATGTTATGCTATGTTTAAGGTTGTTAAAATTCATAATTCATGATTTCATGTGTTCCTTGACTAAGGGTACAAGATTATTAATTTAAAATTTTAATTGATAAGATTTTGTATTTCAAAAGATTCAAGACGATTAAGAAATTTTTTTTCACAACACCACATTTTGGATTAATACAAGACTCGGCTTAACGAACATGAGAAATAAGTTCAAGATGCTTTTGGATGAGATATGAATTTCGTAGGAGCTTCTCCGGTAAATAACTTTAACAGAGTCCTTAGATGATCATTATGTGTTTACTATGTTATTGAGATTCAAAAGTTACATTAGGTTAAGGTTGTTACGAGAATCATGTTTGTTAAAATTAATGATTTAGTTTAGAATAATAGTATCATTGAAATAAGGTTTCCAAATAAGTGCGGTTTGGAGGGGAAGACATTTAAAAAAATCATTAAGGGTCGTTAAGAGAATCGGGTAGTGAGTATTAAGATCCAAAAAGACAAGATCAATGATAAAATGATTTAAAAGAACAAGATGTTTTGAGTGTAACGTTCGGTTTACAAACTAAAGCATTACGTTGACTTATCAAAGTATTAGGTCAACTACAACCTTAATGAAGACATGCGTACCTATAAGCGGACACTCACCCCAAGGGTTTCCAGGTAAGGTAAACGGATCCATCGGTTGATTTGGATTTATATGAATACCTTGCCTAGACAGAACATCTCAAGATACATGCATCACGCTCTTCCAGCATTACATGTTTCAAGTTATAGGACATAGACTTTGACGAGACTTGAAAACCACGAATAAAGATTCAAAGCTCATTTTGAAAACCATTTGATTTAGGCACATAATGCCTTATAATATGATTTAAGGTTCGTGTGTGCATTGATAAGATTCAAAGTATAAGAATAAGCATATAAGACATATAATCACATAATCAAGTATAAACACATAAGGCACATAAAACCCTATCTAAGCATATATAATACATGAGAGGTCTCATGTGTAAGGGTACTTAGTTATAGTCTAGGTCATTCCATTTCTAATAACCTAATTCCTTATAACCATGGCTCTGATACCAATCTGTCATACCTCGACCGACGGTGGAATCATCGGGGCGGACGAATGTGAAACGATTGTTCAGAGCACATGGAACTAAATAAGTTGTAATAATATTAAATATTATTTTTATTGAACATAACAAGACAATTATATCATTACAAAACAATCAAGATATAACCAATAACATAAGATTTTCAATTAATCTAGGTCCAAGTCCTATATGAGCACAAGAAGATCTTCAAGTAGTAAACCTGAAACATGTTAAAAATAAAGGGTCAAATTTGAAAGTTGGTGAGTTCCCATGGGTTGAACATACATATATATAAAAAGGTTTACAAGTAGCAATTCATGTCATAGGTTATGAGTTAGCAAGTTTATAGAACACATATCGTTACAACCAAACCTCGACTTGATTATAAGTATATATGATTGGCTAAGTGTATTTGGTTCGCATAATGAACAAGCATACGTCATCAGGAGCTGGTAATACATCGGCTTTAGCAGCAAATAGGCTTGTCAGGCCCAAAAATCTAAGACGTCGCCAGGCTAGCAATAGTTAATGATTGTAAACAAAATATGTATCTCATATAAGACTTACAATAACACAAATAATCATGACAAAAAGGTAAAGATGAATTGCATGTGCATTTACAAGTATCAATATGTTTACAAGTGTAAGTTTATAAGGTTAACATGTTTTACCTCAAAAGTGTGAAATAAAGTAAAACGGGGCATGGAGAACTCACATGATATTAATAAGGTGATGATAAGAAATTAGACGAGGCTCCAATGATTTCTTTTACAAGTTACCTAAATGTATTGATTCCAAGATTAAGTTTAATAATAAGATTTACAGTTAGGCGTGAACTAGGGTTTCAATTAAAATTTGGGGTTTTGATAATTAGGTTTGAATAAAATAATATAACCAATTATATTTTGATTCCATAAAGATGCAATAAGTTGGTTAATAATTATGTTTTAAAACAATAATGAATCATTAGTGAAATGGATTAACAAATAACACTTAAATATAGTAATAATTGATTAAGTAATGGTTGAGTATAAAATAAATAATTAATAGAAAATTTATTTAAACTTAATCAAAAATAATTAATTGTATAATTAATAGTTTAATTGATTTGCAAAATAACTTAAAACCATTTAAGTTTGATTTATAATTTTTTAATTTTGAGTAATTATATAAAGGCTTCATAAACAAATAAATAACTAAGATATTATATGATTTAGAAGTAATAGGGATTAAATAAAAAATTTTAAAATAGTTTTTTATAGATATTTAAACTTGTAAATAACTTATATTTTTTTAAAACTTAAATCTTAAAGTTTTTATATTATTAACTATTTGTTTTAAAATAATAGATTGTATTGTTACAATTTTTAAGAAATTACTTTAATAATTTCTAAATTAAATTTAAGTATGTACATGATTTTTAGAATAATATCAATTGTTGTGATTTAATTTAATAAAAAGAAAGTTAAAAAAACAGATTTTTGGGAGCCCGGGTTCGAACCCGGGTCCCTTCTGCATATGACCATGGTGTTAACAGGTTGGGCTAGTAGTCCAGATCTAGTTTAAAGCTCCCTTAAAATGTTTAAAAGTATTTATTGCAAAATCCCCCAATTTACTCAAGAACCCTAGAATCGAATTGAGTCAAATTGAACATCAATTCGTGAATGTTGATGGAATCCAACCTAGGGCTTTTGATCCCTAAGCGAAACCGATTATATTTGTGTAAATAACTTACTTCGATTAAGTCAATTCGGTGAGATATGGGGCAGCGAGTTTGCAACCAAAAATGAGGATCAATTACTTGTGTGGGTCGTTGTTTTAGTGAAATTGAGGTTACAGATAGTTCAAATGGGTTGATTAGGAGCTTTACCCTTAATTAAATAGATACAATTCATTCTGTTTCAGTTCAAACAACTTCAAAGTATAGTTCGGATGTTTTGATTCGAATTAGTAAATGATTAAGCTGTTAGAACTTGTGAATTGATATGGTTATTATGACTATAATGTTCGATAATGCGTTAATGGTTATTTAATTGGGTTAATTGAGCGGTGTACAAGGATCGAGGGTGGGGGTTGGGTTTTAAAGAAATTTACACATTCGGTCCCTGTGATTTTAGTATTTATTATTTTATGAACAAACCTTTAAAACAAAGTTTCATGAATTACATTTTTAACCCCTAACTTATTAAACCCAATTTGTAATGAAAATTTTGTTGTCCATCAAAACTTTATAAAGTTTATAATTAACAGAAAATACCTTTCTCATTAATTATAATTTTAATTAAATCCTAAAGCTCATAAATAGAAATTAAACTTTGAAAACCTATAAAGCTTTTCTTTATAAATTATAAAATTATTATATATTGTTTAAGTGGTTTAATATATTAAATAAAACAAATTTTTTATGTTGCTTATATTTATAATCTATATGATTCATTAGAGTAAATAAGTTTAATAAAGATATTATATCATGTAAATGTTCGAAATGGGTTCGGGTCATATTTTCAAAATGGGCAGATGTTACAACTATGAAGGAACAGGAAACTGTTGATACTACTTCTCAGTCAACTGATGTTGATGATGTTTCTCTTTCATTCAATTAGTCCTCATTGAATGACATTGAAACAACAGTTGGACCAAGTGTTCATGTTGTCCAACTTGGATCTATCTTTGCAACTGGAAGTGATTCCTAGACTAAGGATTCACAACACTCATCCGTTGAGAACAACATAGGAGAAGTCTCTGAAGGTGTGAGAAAAAGGGGACATACTCATCATGGGAATGTCTGCCTGTACTCATGCTTCTTGTCTCAGATGGAACCCAAGAAAGTAGAAGAAGCCTTAAAAGATAGTAGCTAGGTTAAGTCAATGCAAGAAGAGTTGCTTCAATTCAAGAGACAAAAGGTTTGGAACCTTTTCTCACTACCATCTGGTCAAGTACCTATAGGAACCAAATGGGTTTTCAGTAACAAGAGAGATGATAGAGGCTTGATCATCAAGAATAAGGCTTGATTGGTTGTTCAAGGATACACCCAAGAGGAAGGAATTGATTATACATATGTCTTTGCACCTGTTGCAAAACTTGAGGCAGTTAGAATCTTCCTTTCTTATGTTGCATCCAAGAACTTTACTGTCTATCAACTTGATGTCAAATGTGCCTTTCTATATGGAAATATAGATAGGGAGGTCTATGTGTGCCAACCTCCAAGATGAAGACCCACAACACCCCAACTATGTGTGGAAATTGGATAAAGCTCTTTATGGGCTACACCAAGCACATAGGCTATGGTATGAGACTTTGTCTCAGTTTCTCCTAAAGAATGGTTACACTAGAGGAACCATTGATAAGACTTTTTTTATTAAGAAGTCAGGGAAAGACATATTTCTTATTCAGGTCTATGTTGATGATATCATATTTGATTCTTCAAATGACCAAATGTGTAAAGATTTTGAGAGCATTATGAAGAAGAAGTTTGAGATGAGTTCCATGGAAAAATGGACTTTTTCCTGGAATCAGGTGAAGCAAATGAAGGAATGGTTCTTTATCAATCAATCTAAGTATGTCTCTGATATATTAGAAAGATTAGATATGAAGGATTGTAAGCCAACCAAGACACCCATACCCATAAACCATGACCTTTGTCCTGACTCCAAAGGGGAGGATACTGATCAACATCAGTATAGGGCAATCATCAGTTCTTTGATGTATCTCACAGCAAGTAGACCAGATATCATGTTGCTATATGTATTTGTGCAAGATATCAGGCTGCTCCAAAGGTGTCTCACCTAGTTGCTGCCAAGAGAAACCTTAGATACCTCAAAGGAGCACCTAAAGTAGGTCTTTGGTATCCTAGGAATAGCAACGTCAATCTCTATGGCTACTCAGATAGTGACTATGGTGGCTTCAAAATTAACAAGAAATCCACATTAGGAGGATGTTAATTTCTTGGTGGAAAGATCATCTCATGGCAAAGCAAGAAGCATTCTTGTGTCTCTACATCTACTGTTGAAGCTGAATACATTGCTGCTGCAAGTTGTTGTGCTCAGCTACTGTAGATTCGAAACCAGATGCTAGACTATGGATTCGACTTCATGAGCACCCCTATCCACATTGACAACAACAGTGCATTCTCCATCACTGAAAATCCTGTGAAGCACTCTAAGACAAAGCACATTGATATCAAGTACCATTTCCTTAGAGATATTCATGAGAAAAAGCTAATTAAATTAGTGAAAGTTGACTCCAGTGAACAATATGCTAATTTTTTCACCAAAGCCTTTGATGAACAAAGAGTTAAGTATCTTATTACAGCTATTGGGATAACAAACATTGACTAATATACCTCATTTGAAGACCTTTTTAAAATGTGTCGTGTCTTTTGTCAAACACAATCTAGGCCCTTGTTATTAAAAGTTTTTCTTCATAATTGATTAACTGTGAGTATTTCCAAAGAGAAAATTACCCTCGGAAGAACTCTTCATTATCTTCTGAAGGCAATTTCCTCAATTCAAGTTCTATCTTCTGAAGAGTTTTTAGTCTCGGAAGCATATCTTCACTACTTCCGAAGCTTGAAAACTTCTACATTCGAAAGACATTCTTACTCTCGGAAGTAAATTTATTTACCTTTGGAAATAAGTTTTGGCTTCGGAAGAGAAAATCCTTCGGAATACTTTTACCTTCGGAAGAAGATTTCTCTCTGTAACGGAAATCTTTGGGCCCCACACAGTAAAAAGCAAAGATTTTATAAATGATGTTAGAATCTTTTAAATAGTTTTTCACCTTGCCACCACTATCACATCTAACCTAAACCATCTGTTCACCTTATCCACCCAACATCGCCATTTCACCCATTTAAATAATCTTGACTCGTCACTTTAATCTTTTTACCAAATTTACTGTTCAAAGCATCCTTCACCCCAAATTCACCCTACTCAAACTTGTTTCATCATCTCCTTTATTACCATAGCACTCAATCCTCAGCACAACCAAGTCCATTCTTTGACTCTACCAAGGATGCTGACTTCTTAGACATCATCTCCTTCCTTACCCATTCTCCCTACTTCACTGCTCTGGCCGTGAACCCTACTGTTTACTTGAACCACATGGAAGATTTCTGGAGTAACGGTCAGATAGTACTCCGAATGGGATCTAGGGTTATTCAGACAAGCATTTCAGGCCAATAGTTGATCATTACTAAACAAATCATCCGGGAGCATCTGGAGCTCCATGATGAAGGTGCTCCTACTGAGTTCCCCAAATCAGACCTTGATGAGACCTATCTTCAAATGGAATACAGTAGAGATGTGAATAGGTCTGTAGTTTATAACTTCAATTTTTCTTATAACTATAAGTTCCTACTTTATGTTGTTCTTCATTGTTTGTCAAACAAGTCTGGGGGATGGGATCAAATCCCTTATGAACTAGGTTGTCTAGTTCATAGATTGGTGAAGAGCCTTCGCTACAACTACTCAAGGTTTGTGCTGACTAACCTTCTAGGAAACCTCCAAAAGGACACATTCTTTATGTATCCTAGGTTTCTTCAGCACATAATCAACTGTGAGCTGGACCAGAGTAAGCTTGTCTATGCAGCTACTCTGTATGTCCCTCAAATGAGGCTGACCATCTTCAAAATCTTGAAGAGAGTGTCCACCAACTTCACTAGAAGACATAATGACCTTCTTCCAGATAGGTGTGTTGGTACTACACATTTTTCTAGGATCAAAAGTTCCCACCACTGGAATCCAACTGAGATGAACACACCCTTTTGTTTTGGGTCAATCTTTAGCTTAGATTCAGTGCTTTCTTGGCAGTTTTTTTGGCTGCCTTAGCCCTCGGCTTCTTCTGGCTTTGGTGGTTAGGGGTTGGTCATCACTGGTAAGATGGGTTTGGTTTACCTAGTACTTCCTTGTGACGGTCTCCAAAGTTGCATCACTGATTGACTCATGGGAAGGTGGGTCAGCACATGGAACCTCTTTCTCTTTAGTACCACACCTTGGTTGTCTAATAGACTCATAAGAGTGTGGTGGAGCAATTTCATTAGTTCCCATCCCACCTTTGTTTTGATAAGGTTTTGACTGAGAGGATGATGCAAGAATGTCTTAGAAGTTTTGCTTTGTGATAGCATGCTTCCTAGCTTGAGCCTCAGCTATGACAAGCTAGACTTAAGCCTCGATCAATTTGGATATTAATCCTTGATTTGATTCTTGTAGTTTGTATGCTCATGTTTTAACAAGGACACAGTTTTCTCTAACTCATCAATTTTCTTTTAATAGTCATATTCAACACTTTTAAAATTAGATTTTAAGATATTTAAAGACTCGATATCAGATTTAATTTACATATTGTAGTCCAGATATAACTTAACCTTAGTAATACAAGCTAGAGTATAAAGATGTTCATATGCCTTGGTATCATCTGTTCCAGCCATGAGTGCTTGAGCAGGAGTCACATCCTGTACCATGAAGCTCCAGTCAACTTTTTAAGCTACAATAGTTGTTTCAGTTGACTTTCTAGTGCCTTTAGGTAGAGAGGGATGTGAGGAGGCATGTGAGGTTTTCGGATTTGACTTGGGAACCTTACATTCCGAGGAAAAATGACCAAGTTGGTTAGAATTGTAAGATTTGGCCTTTGTTTTGTCAAACCCAAACTTGCTGCTAGTTGGGTTTTGAGGTGTGACACCCGTCACCACAAGGTCCGTCAATTAACGCGATTATCCATCAACTTTTCTTTGATCATTCATTCCTCATCTTTATTACTTCTTGTGTGGATATCATACTTGCTTTATTATCTTGTGCTTGTGATTTCTTCGTGGACGTGTGCTATGCTTAAAACTTTTGCAAATTTCATCACCGTTATCACTAAAAATATCATTTTTATATAAAATTATTGTCATTAATAAAAACCATTTTTAAGTGCCAATTATCATTAAATACATTTATAACATCAATATAACAAACACCTTTAAAGTCGTTTTCAACCGAAACAAACTTTGGGAACTCAGGGCTAAGTGCATGGACTAAAACCGACATTTTGCAAACCTGGGATGGGTATAAAAATCCTATTCCTAGCCATTCTTCTTCACTTCTTCTTCTTCTTCATTCTCTTCCACTTCACATCTTCTTCATCTTTGCACTAAAACCGCCCCGTATCGTCTCGTTTTCGTCGTCTAGACTTCATCTACAACCTAGTCTACTCCATCCTTTCAGGTAGACGACCTTGGTTGGCCCTTTTCTTGCTCGTTTTATTGCTGTCCATTTCTAGGGTTTCAGGTATTCGGTTCAACCTGAACACAAGAGGTCGTGTGGGTGTGTGTGATGCCTTTCTGCGTAAACGCTTCTTATTTGTGTGTTATTGTAGTGTATTTCTGGAAATCCTTGTGTAAAATTCGTGCTCAGGGCGGCCGAAGGCTGCTCTGCACTTCAGCAGTCGTGAACCTGCAGTTCGGGCGACTGGGTCTGTCATGTGACTGAGTCAGGCAACTGAGTCATTCGGGCGACTGAGTCGTGCAACTGGGGATGTCATGCGACTAAGTCGTGCGATCGAATGAATGTGTGCAATTGAGTCAATGCGGATGAATGGTGTGTGTGATTGAGTCAATGCGGATGAATGATGTGTGCGATTGAGTCAATGCGGATGAATGTTATGTGCGATTGAGTCATGCAACCGAATGAATGTATGTGATTGTGCGCGCATCGCACGACTAAAGGCCAATCGTACGAATGAAGGTTCAGTCGTACGAATGAAGCTGATTAATACGAATGAAGGTTGATTCATGCGTATGGAGGTTAAGTGGTGTGATTAGGTGTTTTGTGGTACGACTGAATGCCAGTCGTGTGAATGAAGGTTCAGTCGTACGAATGAAGCTCATTCGTACGATTAAAGATTGATTCGTACGAATGGAGTGTTGAGTCGAGCGTCTGGTCCTGTTGTGTGACTGATGATGCTGTGAGTGTGAATTCCCTTCTTGAATGTCATATAATGATAAGGTAACATCAATACAAGTGTCATTGCTTGACCACAAAGATTAAAGTCAACACGATCAACATGCAGATACTATTCCAATTTAAATCAACCTAACGTTTTACAATTATCAACAACCGATTTATGATTACTAACATTTAACAAGTACTTTCTCTTCTAACCATGAATCGTTTACACAAATGTCATTGGCAATGAAGACTCCTTCTAGTACTTGGATCTACATAAGATCTAATACGTGTGTCTGTTTGTGTGTGTGTGTTACCCATGACCGAACCAATACAACCCGAACCGACTGAACATTAGTGTGTACTTTATACATATCATTAATGCTTAACAATAACTGTCAATAGGTGTTTGACCGTTCTTTGCATACTACATTTGTGAACTTTGATCATTCATACTTACCATTTAATATGTGAGTTTCGTGGCCCCTTTTTATGCTTATACTACTTTTCAATCATTTACAACATGGGGGGAAAAGTATGCTCACCCGTTTTCTATGCTGTACAACTTACATACAATTTATCTGATACATGCTTGAGTCTGCTGTGTGGTTCTTTCTTACAACCATTTAATTCTAGTGTGGAACCGATGGATAAGTATTGGTAGTACTACTTGGGTTGACACCCCCACCCTAGTTCTTGGTATACTAGTTAGTACCAACAGTCGCCAGGAACGGGCCTTGGGTGAATATACTCCGACAAGATTCTTTATGTACGTCGTTAGGTTTGGTTGTAAAGCTCATGTAATGTGATTTTTCTTACTTATAACTGTATTCACGGTATTCAACAACAACATTTACACAGCATCAATTACTTATTTACATTTAAACCTGCGAGCTCACCAACAATTTTGTTGACCATTTTGAGCATATCTTTTCAGGTGATCATGCTAACTGAAGATCTAGGTGTGCTACCTTAATGGAGACCCTAGGATGCATTTTGTGCCTAAACTTTATCATTTTAAAACATTTGTTGTAATCTGTTTCGAACAACATTATACTTTTGTAACTTGTTCCCGGGTTGTGGGAATTGCATACAATGTTATCATCTTTGTTTATGTGAATCATTTACCATGTTTATGCTTATGGCTATGTTGGTATGAATATTACTAAACAAGATACAAGTCCCTTTGTTGTCGGGTGTCGTCATGACATGCTTGTCCTCATTTATTATATTGCATCTCTATCGCTTACCATGTGTTATGACGATCCTGTCTCGTTACATCCCCATGTTTCCGCCCTTAGCGGGGGTGTGACAGACTGGTATCAGAGCCATTGGTTATAGAGAATTAGGCAATTCACTTGTCCTAGACTATAACCTAGGAACCTTCATGTAGATTTGCATGCTAGGGTTGTGTGCATTTTATATCTCGTGTATGTGTTCCTCTTTACTTGATTCGTTTATCTATCTGTTTCGTGATCTTTTCACCTTATGAGAGAGCCCTCGTGCTCACTCCTTATGGGATGCTTCTATTGGATCTTCCGTTCCCTCTGCGCGCCGAGTTGGTTTATCAAACCCGGGTATTAACCCGAAGAGATCTCCACAGATCATGCCATTGCGCTTGACCTTGGGCATTGAGAATTACCCTGAGGAGGTTATGTCTGAAACCTCGAAAGAGGAGGAAATGGACAACCTTCACTGGACTAACGTGATTATATGGATGGGTTGGAATTATTATGATGGATTACTGTTGGAACATTATCAATTCATGGTATGAGAATTACACGACTTGTATGTAATGTGTGGTAACCACAAGTGTGATATTAACTTGGAATGCTGGACTTTGATGTGTAGTATGGTTAATATGCTTTGAAAAGGTTAAAGCTTATGTGTTACTACTTCTATGATTAGAAAATGCCCCTCGAAGAGTTACCCGCAGCAACAGTGGCAGGAGTGAAGCCCCGAGAGGCAGAGGCAGAGGCAGAGGTAGAGTACCAAGAAAAAATGATGGCCCTGCCAGCAACAATCAGGGAACAGGAAACGTGACATGGCAGCTCTAATAACTCAACAGTTGGCCGCACTGATCCCGACTATTGTGGCCCAAGTGAGCGATGCTCTTCAAAATCCCCACCCCCCACAAGGTGGTGGCAATGACAATAAGGATAATGGGAACCCGACTGGGAACGAGAGTAACCAGGAAACCAGGAATAGTGGTACAGCCGGTAATGAAACTAGGATTGTTAATTAGACCGGGGTTGTTAATGCTAGAAGCGGGTGTTCGTACAAGGAGTTTGTGGCCTGCAAACCGAAAGATTTTGATGGAAAGGGTGGAGCGATAGCCCTGACCAGGTGGCTGGAGAAAATGGAGGCAGTGATTGACATCAGCGAGTGCCTTGACAGCCAGAAAATCAAGTATGCTACGTGCTCACTACAGGGCAAGGCACTAACTTGGTGGAACACTCAGATACAGGCTAAGGGAATAGAATCAGCGATGCAGATGTCATGGGACGAGTTTAAAGCCTTGATCACTGAGGAATATTGCCCCCTCAACGAGATGCAGAAACTGGAGCATGAATTCTTGAATCATGCTATGGTGGGGGCTGGGCACGCCCATTACACTGATCATTTTTATGAGTTGGCAAGATTGGTTCCACATCTGGTCACTCCGGAATCAAAGAGGATTGAGAGGTATATTTGGGGACATGCGCCTAAAATCCAGACGATGGTAACAGCAGCAGCTCCTCCTACGATTCAGAGCGCAATTCTGAAGGCTGGCGCTCTAACTGATGAGATGGTAAGAACAGGGGTATTGGGAAGGGAAGCAGAGAAGAGAAAAGATGTTGGGGAAACGAGCTGGTCGAGTGCCGGGAAATTTTATAAGAGGGCCAAGATAACCAGGAATTTTGTGGTCGTGACGCAAGGCAGGAGAGAGTATGTTGGGCCGCACCCCAAATGTGATAGGTGCAACTTCCATCATCCCCTAGCAATCCCGTGCCGGGTGTCCGCGAACTGTAGATGCCCGGGGCATCTAGCGAAAGACTGCAGAACAACGCTGAATCTAGTGGCACCAGTCAACGCGGTTAACCCCGCCGGGAATGCCAGTGGCTGTTATGAGTGTGGAAGCCTTGATCACTATAGAAACATATGCCCCAAACTGAATCAGGCGCCGAGTCAACAAGGGAATAACCAGCAACCGGTGATGGCCATAGCTGGAAATCAAGGCCCAGAAAATCAAGGTAATACAGCTCAGGGATGTGCATTCGTCATTGGAGCCAACGATGCCCGTCAGGACCCGAATGTTGTCACGGTATGCACTTACTCAATAATCACTTTTCATCTATATTGTTTGATATTGAAGCAGACAATAGTTTTATATCTTCTGAGTTTGTGCAATTGCTTGATTTGAGTCCTAGTAGGCTAGAAACTAGCTACTCCGTAGAAATGGCCAATGATAGGGTTATTCAGGCTGATGAAATAATTAGAAAGTTCTCATTGATATTGGAGGACCATGCCTTCGATATAGACTTGATACCCTTTGAGTTAGGAAGTTTCGATATGATTGTGGGAATGGATTGGTTGTCGAAACACAGAGCTGAGATTGTCTGTCGGGACAAATTGGTACGAATCCCCATGCCAAATGGGGAGGTTCTCAAAATTCAAGGAGAACGACCGGGAAGAAACTTAAAGCTTATCTCCTGCATGAAAGCACGCCGAAGTTTACGAAAACAGTGCTACGCTTTTCTGGCTCATGTGGTAGATATTCCAGTAGTATGGGACTACCCAGATGTATTTCCTGATGACTTTCCTAGTTTGCCTCCTCCACGACAGGTGGAATTTCGTATAGAGTTGGTTCCAGGAGCTACACCGGTAGCGAAAACACCGTACCGGTTAGCACTGTCTGAAATGTAGGAATTATCTAGACAATTATAGGAACTACTAGAGAAGGGTTTTATTCGGTCAAGTCGCTCACCATGGGGAGCACCGGTATTATTTGTCAAAAACAAGGATGGGTCGTTCCGAATGTGTATCGATTACTGCGAGTTGAACAAGTTAACTGTGAAGAATCGGTATCCTCCTCCCAGAATCGACGATCTGTTTGACCAGCTGCAAGGAGCTTCGTATTTCTCCAAAATCGATCTTCATTCTGGATATCATCAACAAAGGGTTTTCGAGGAGGACATACCAAAAACAGCGTTTAGAACCTGTTATGGGCACTATGAGTTCTGGTCATGACATTTGGGTTGACTAATGCACCAGCTGTGTTCAGGACGAAATTCTCTCAACTAGGAGATACTGTGACATCCATCACCACAAGGTCCGTCAATTAACATGATTATCCATTAACTTTTCTTTGATCGTTCATTCCTCACATTTATTTACTTCTTGTGTGGATATCATACTTGCTTTATTATCTTGTGCTTGTGCTTTCTTCGTGGACGTGTGCTATGCTTAAAACTTTTGCAAATTTCATCACTGTTATCACTAAAATATCATTTTTATATAAAATTATTGTCATTAATAAAAACCATTTTTAAGTGCCAACTATCGTTAAATACATTTATAACATCAATATAACAAACACCTTTAAAGTCGTTTTCGACCGAAACAAACTTTTGGAACTCGGGGCTAAGTGCAGGGACTAAAACCGACATTTTGCAAACTTGGGATGGGTATAAAAACCCCATTCCCAGCCATTTTTCTTCACTTCTTCTTTTTCTTCATTCTCTTCCACTTCACATCTTCTTCATCTTTACACCAAAACAGCCCCGTTTCGTCTCGTTCCGTCGTCTATACTTCATCTACAACCTAATCTACTCCATCCTTGCAGGTAGACGACCTTGGTTGTCCCTTTTCTTGCTCGTTTTACTTCTGTCCATTTCTAGGGTTACGGGTATTCGCGTTCAACCCGAGCACAAGAGGTCGTGTGGGTGCGTGTGATGTCTTTTTGCGTGTGCTTATTATTTGTGTTTGTTTGTAGTGTGTTTCTGGAAATCCCTGTTGTGTAAAACTCGTGCTCGGGGTGGCCGAAGGCTGCTCTGCACTTCAGCAGTCGCGAACCTGCAGTTCGGGCGACTGGGTCTGTCATGCGATTGAGTCGTTCAGACGACTGAGTTGTGCGACTGGGGATGTCATGCGACTGAGTCGTGCGATCGAATGAATGTGTGCGATTGAGTCAATGTGGATGAATGATGAGTGCGATTGAGTCAATGCAGATGAATGATGTGTGCGATTGAGTCAATGCTGATGAATGTTGTGTGCGATTGAGTCATGCGACCGAATGAATGTATGCGATTGTGCATGCATCACACGACTGAAGGCCAATCGTACGAATAAAGGTTCAGTCATACGAATGAAGCTGATTTGTACGAATGAAGGTTCATTCGTGCGTATGGAGGTTAAGTCGTGCGATTAGGTGTTGTGTGGTACGACTGAATGACAATCGTGCGAATGAAGGTTCAGTCATACGAATGAAGCTGATTCGTACGATTGAAGGTTGATTCGTACGAATGGAGTGTTGAGTCGAGCGTCTGGTCCTGTTGTGTGACTGATGATGCTGTGAGTGTGAATTCTCTTCTTGAATGTCATGTAATGAGAAGGTAACATCAATACAAGTGTCATTGCTTGACCACAAAGATTAAAGTCAACACGATCAACATGCAGATACTATTCCAATTTAAATCAACCTAACGTTTTACAATTATCAACAACCGATTTCTGATTACTAATATTTAACAAGTACTTTCTCTTATAACCATGAATCTTTTACACAAATGTCATTGGAAATGACGACTCCTTCTGGTACTTGGATCTACATAAGATCTAATACGTGTGTCTATTTGTGTGTGTGTGTTACCCACAACCGAACCGATACAACCCGAACCGACTGAACATTACTGTGTACTTTATACATATCATTAATGCTTAACAATAACTGTCAATAGGTGATTGACCGTTCTTTGCATACTACATTTGGGAACTTTGATCATTCATACTTACCATTTAATATGTGAGTTTCGTGGCCCCTTTTTATGCTTATACTACTTTTCAATCATTTACAACATGGGGGGAAATGTATGCTCACCGTTTTCTATTCTGTACAACTTACATACAATTATCTGATACATGCTTGAGTCTGCTGTGTGGTTCTTTCTTACAACCATTTAATTCTAGTGTGGAACCGATGGATAGGTATTGGTAGTACTACTTGGGTTGACACCCCCACCCTAGTTCTTGGTATACTAGTTAGTACCAACAGTCGCCAGGAACGGGCCTTGGGTGAATATACTCCGACAAGATTCTTTATGTACGTCGTTAGGTTTGGTTGTAAAGCTCATGTAATGTGATTTTTCTTACTTATAACTGTATTCACGGTATTCAACAACAACATTTACACAGCATCAATTACTTATTTACATTTAAACCTGCGAGCTCACCAACAATTTTGTTGACCATTTTGAGCATATCTTTTCAGGTGATCATGCTAACTGAAGATCTAGGTGTGCTACGTTAATGGAGACCCTAGGATGCATTTTGTGCCTAAACTTTATCATTTTGAAACATTTGTTGTAATCTGTTTCGAACAACATTATACTTTTATAACCTGTTTCCGGGTTGTGGGAATTGCATACAATGTTATCATCTTTGTTTATGTGAATCATTAAGCATGTTTATGCTTATGGCTATGTTGTTGTGAATATTGACTAAACACGACACAAGTCCCCTTGTTGTCGGGTGTCGTCATAACACGCTTGTCATCATTTATTATATTGCATCTCTATCGCTTACCATGTGTTATGACGATCTCGTCTCGCTACATCCCCGTGTTTCCGCTCTTAGCGGGGGTGTGACATGAGGTAACTGCCTTCCAATTCTTTTGAAGAACTTCTTTACTCAGTAGGTTAACAGAGCCATGGTTGCTGAGAATATGTCAGGTACTACTGAGGTTGGGGGTCCCGAGCCTTCAACAACCACTAAAGTATTGATAGTAGGAAGGCTTGAAGGTCTGCACATCTGATGGCCTTTCTTGTTATCCATCTCTACACGATATCCATCAAGGATGCCATATATTTTAGTCATGGTGAGGGAGTTCAATTTTTCTGTCCTCTTGATAGAGACATAGTAGAACATCCATTCATTGGGAGTGCACTCATGAATTTTCGAGTGAGATCTCTTAATTCAAGGGTAATTCTCATAGACTTAAGGGAAGAGATAAGATCCATATACCTGCATGTAAGGCCCCATTCCCAAGACGCTTACAACTGGTAAATCATTGCACATAAAACACATAATTTTACATTTACCTTCATAAAACATTGCAGCGGAAACTTAAAAATAACTTTTCCTATCGTTACAAATGCTTTTGCAAGTTACTATAAGCGTTCTTTTCAAAACATCATTCGTTCACATTACAATGCAAAAACATTAAACAAAAGAATGACATCCAAAAGAGCTGAGTAGCGGCCCCGTGCCATCCTCAGCCACATTACCTGCCAACTGAAAACACATCAAAGTCAGCGTTGCTGAGTGAGTTCTAGTTTTTAAAATAAAACATACCTTACTTCCTTTATAAAACCATTCGTTAATTTCGTATGCGATCACACAACATACATACATACCAATAATATAATTATTATCTTCCATCACATTCATCACATTCTTTCATTCATTAATCATCGCATGTTACATTATCATTCGCTTCATTCGTTCATAACATCAATTCTAACGTTCGTTCATTTCACACATATCTCACGCTTCGCACATTTCACACTTTCATATCTTCGTACCCATCGTACATATCGCACAAATTGCACCAATGGAGTGGTCACTAAGACAGACTCCCCCTGTGTGTGTGAACTCTTAGGGGTTTAGCAAAAATCGCACGTTGTCTCATGGGTTAGCCAAAATCGCATGCTACGTAACACACAGTGAATACCACATCGCACGTATCGGGGCAATTACCAAAACTGAACCCCCTACTATGTGTATGAACCCACATGAGTTAGCCATGATCGCATGCTACATAGCACACAGTGAATACGACATCGCACGTATCAGAGCAGTCACCAAGACTGAACTCTTACTGTGTCTATGATCCCTTATGAGTTAGCCAAGATCGCACGCTGTAAGTACACACACAGTTGAGCTAACAACTCTCAATGATTTATGAACCTCCTTTCTTTCTGCTTGCAAGCCATTCTTACTCTCATTCATTCATTCATGCATGCATGCATTCATCGTGTTCCTGTTTTCATTATCTTCCACTTTACATTACATAATACTTTCGCTTCATTCATTAACGTTCATAGAAAAGCCATAGGAAGACAAACATACAATAAAATGAACATAAACATACACAATCAACATCGTCGTACAGGGCATCATCATACATAACATGCATCACGCACAATCATCAATCACGCACATCACATCAGCATCAATCATGCATCACACACACTCATCACCATCATCAAGCCTATCACATCATTTACAACCCCACCGGTCAGAACCTACATTTGCACTTTCCCAAGAATCGGAAAATAAACTATGATCATCCGGGCATATGGGCCCTATTCAATCGCATGATCTTCCATACATATGAGGACACTTAGGCAAATGGACCTCCAGTCGCATAGCCTCCAGTCGCATGATTCCCATGCGTATGAACCTTGGTGGCATAGTATTCACGCGTATGGACCTCATTCGCATGACCTTCTTGCGAATGGCCTCCAGTCGCACTCCTTGCATGCGAATGAATCTCAGTCACACGACTCACATGCGTATGGACTCTAGTCGCATGACCTCCAATCGCAAGACCTTCATCCGCATTTCCTTCAGTCGCATGACCCACATCCGCATTTCTTTCAGTCGCATGGCTCTCATCCGCATTTCTTTCAGTCGCATAGCCCTCATGCGTATGGCTCTCAGTCACAGTATTCACATGCGAATGAACCTCAATCGTACTCCTTTCATGCGTATGGCCTCCATTCGGTCACCTAGCCCTAGCTGATGCAGAATGCAGTTCATCCCGAACCCAATCTGCCATTTTTAGTCTCCAAGCCCTCCAAAACCTCTTCTATGCTCAAATCAACCATCTTAAACCTTAGGAAATCATACCACAATACCATTCAAGTACAACAAATCCCAAAATCAAGCCCCACCCAAATCAAACACATACACATACGCATCCATTCGGGTTTAACACCCAACATTTAAAAAATGGGTTTTAGATGTGTTCCAGCCCCAAAATCATTAAAAAACGTGTAAAAGAGGGGTCCTAAAACATACCTTGACAACCTCTTCGGGTATAGCCTCTTACAAACTCGTTTGCCTTCGACTTTTGCACTTGATTCTTCAAGAAACCCTTGTTTTTGCCCTTCTCCTCTTTCTCCACCCTTAGAACTGAATGAAATGTGAATGGGAGAGGGAAATGGCTGTCATTCCCTTTTACCCACTCATCCAAACTTTTTCTTCATTTGGCAAGATTGGTCCCTCAAGTTGGACCTTATTTCTTTTCTTTTTTTTTCCTTTTTCTTTGGCTTCAAAGAAAATAACTGGGCGTTACACTGAAGTATTGCTGGCTGAGGGTCTCTTCAACAATGTAAGTGAAGTTCTCGAACTACTACTTCAGTGAATCTTTCTTTGAGTCATTGGGAGTAGAGTATATTTGAGATAATGCATCAAACAGTTCTTTAGCTGACTTGTAGTGCTCAAACCCCACCATAATGGAGTTGGGTATAGCAGTCATAAGAGTAGTCATGGCATTGCTATCAATATCCAACTTTTTCCGGTCTTCATCAGAGTAGTCTTCAACACCTTTTTCTATCATGGCCCTATTTCCACCTGGTGCAACAACCTTTGGTTTGTAAGGACCATTGACAATGGATTGCCACATTTTTTCATCTTGATACCTGATGAAGCCTTCTATACGTCTGCTCCATGATCTAAAAATTTCAGGGGTGATGATAGGTGCTTTAGTCATCATCCTCATCTCAACTTTAGACTTTTGGTTAAGGGCCATTTTTGAGTGTGGTGAAAGGAGTGAAAAACATATTGATTTGGATGGTAAGATCTCACAATCAGGAGCCTAAAAAGCTCTTATACCAATTGCATTATCGATGTTTGTCACTAACACTTTGTCTTTCTATCAAACTCACTTAATCACACACAGTTTAGATGAAGTAGAGTCTCTTCAAAGAGTTGATAATAATATACAAAGCAACAAAGAACACAAGGAAATAGTTTTCAAGGTACTTGTATATATACTTCTCAACTTAAAATATTACAAGACTCTTACAAGAATATTGTAGATACATGATGTTCCTAGTTTATAAGCTTAAATGTAAAAGTCTTTCATGTCTTACAAAGTGTAATGTGACGATGTAATGAATTATGATATATGCCTTGATGTTTATTTATCTTTAATTCATATGTATGACTTCTTATATAGGTTTGAGGTTGTTGTACATAGTTCTTAGTCAATAATGATTGAGAAATGTGTTCAACCTAGTCAGGTGATTATTCATGCTAATGGAACATACTTATGGACCATACGCATGAATATATCATGCTTATGGACCAATCGCACAACTGAACTAGGAGACTGGATCAGTCATATGATTGAGACATAAGATTGACTCAGTCGCACGACTGAACCTTCAGTCGTGCCTATGAATCAATCGCATGAGTCAGTCACATGACTGAACCATGCTAATGGTTCAGTCATACGAATGGAAACTAATAACCTATAAATACCACTTAATTCGTAGAAAAACATAACACTTTGAGAGATACTTTGAATACACATAAACCCTAGTCGTCCAGAGCATCCCAAACAGCCAGTCCAACTTTATAGTTCGATCTTGATCGATCCCTACTCGTTCTTAATGTATTAGTTCATTTTTATATCGATCGGGTTATCCTTCTCACTGATTGGATCACCAATCAGATAGTATTCCGCACTATTTGATCAAGTATAACACAGAATCTGTTAGTACTCCGTACGTACACAGTCCTCCTAGCAAGTGGTATTAGAGCTTTGGCTCGTGATTTTGCGTTTGATTTGATTTTTCTTGGTGTCAAAAACCTATGTTTCAATCAAATGAGTCACCACTTTGCTTCAAAAGGTGTTTTCGACGTTTGCAGGTGTTAAAGTTTCAATTTTTCATAATACGGCAGATTAGGGTTCCTAAGAAAATTGTATTTTGTGTCAAAGTGTCAAAAATCTTTGATTTTTCAAGCCAGCAGCCTTTAGTCACATGATTAGCTCATTCATACGATTGAACTCATTCGTTTACTCCATATGCATGATTGAACTCAGTCGCATCCCTCATTCGCACGACTGAACAACTCCAGTCGTCTGATTCTAATCGTCTTGTTCATACACACGACTAAATCCAATCGCACGATTGAATTCATTCGCACCTTCATTCGCACGAGTGATCCATACTCATAGCCCATTCGCCCGAGTGAAACTGTCCTGTTCCAAAAGTACCAATTTTAAAGCAATGGAAGATGAATTTGTTGTGTTTACTGCCGGAAAGGACTCACGCATCCAGAACCTTCTACTTCTGGAGAATGAGATTGGAAACCATAACAAACAGCCAAAGCTATTAACGTTGGATGAATATCCACAATGGAAAAAAACGGTTTGAGATCTATTTGAATGGAGTTGATCCCAATCTTTGGACATCCATTGAGACTGGTTACACGGTAGCAGTCAGTGCTAAGGAAGTCAAGTTGACCTTGGGAGGAATCTGTGAAGCTCAAAAGATTCTATTCAATGCTAAGAAGAAAGTATATTCCTTGTTGACTCAGTCAATACCGAAGGACATCTTTCATTAGTTCTCGAAGAACAAGCAGGCCAAAAAGTTATGGGAGACATTGGAGAAGAGATATGATGGAAATGCAACTTTGAAGGCACTAAAAGCTAAAGCTCTTAAAAAGGAATTTGATAATTTCTTTTCAATAGGGAATGAGAGCTTGGATGATATTATTGACAGATTCTATCATTTAACGAGTGAGCTGCACACTCATGGCGTGACCACATCCATGGAAGATAAAGTTTTAAGCTTTGCTGATGGTTTACCGGATAAATGGGAATCATTTGTGTCTAATCTAAGAAAAAAGGACATTCTTGCCACATTAGACATAAATGATTTCATCTTGAAAGAGAGGAAGAATTGTGAATAAAGTACAAGTCAAAGAAAGAAACCTACATCCAGAATCCTTCACTTTACAACTCAGTTCCAACTCTAACTGATTCAAGAGCACCGTTACAAACGGCGTTCGTGTCTAGTTCCTCTGCTCCTTCCCAAACCACTGCTTCAGGAACCGAAATGTCAGGGTCATCTAGGACCCTATACATAGTTCCCGAGGCCAATACTACAAAGTTGAAGACCGAGAATCTCGGTAATGTCACTATAGGAGGTGGAGGACATGGATCTTCTAGCAGCTGTTGTACAATCTTATGATGGTTTAGTTGCCGGTAAGATTGGAAATTGCCATCTTGCAGATGAAGATTACGAGCAAGTTGATGAAAATGAGTTAGAAAGAATGGACATCATGTGGGGACTGGCGAGTGCAGTCAGAAGAGCTAAGAAATTTGTCAAGAAGACGGGGCAAAATCTAGTAGCCACTAAAGATATGACTTTTGGTTTTGACAAAACCAAAGTCACATGTTTCAACTGTGGTGAAAAATGGCACTTAAATGTGAGTGTGTAAAGCCCAAGAAAACCAGAAATGGAAACCCATTTACCACATTCAACCGTCAAGACAAAGACATGATTGGAACTGCCTCTCAAGTAAAGAGACAAAGGCTCTGACTGCTCAAGGTGATGAAGGGTAAGACTGGTCCTTTCGATTTGTTTCTCCTAGGGAATCAAATATTGCCTTTGTTGATGCACTGGATGATGGATCTGCTAGTGAAGGTTAGATCATAGCTGAGCAAGCGATGTCAGACACTGAAGAAGCTATGTATGTGGTAAATCACCTGGTTAAGGAAGAGCTTAGAGACATGATTTCAGAATCTCCAGCCACCGAAGGGTCTAACTCTGCTTAGATGGCTGATTCAACTGATTCATCACAGGTAAGTTCTATAAACCATTTTTTTGAAAAGCATGCTTGTACTGAATGTCACAAATTTAAGGAAAGAATTTATTTGAAATTTGCTAGATTATTGGAACACAATGATAATTTAGTAAATGATTTACAACTCTACATTGAGGCTAATCGTATTTTAAAACAAAATGAGTGCAATTTCAAAGAAAAGATAGAACTTTTAGGGAAACAACTAAGGGAAACCAAGGTTGTTGCTCTAAATCAATCAAATGATATAAAGTTTAATTTAAATTCTTTAGAAGAAACGAAAAAGGAAAAAGCAGTTTTGGAAGTCGAGGTTGATTCTTTAAAACAAAAACTGCACAGTTTGGCAAGTTCTTCACACATAGTTCAAAACTTAGTGAAAGAACAAAATAACGGGGAAGTTTGGGTTATAAGGTAGTACCGCCACCACATGAAATCCTTTTCAACACCAAATGTAGACCAATTAATAACAATCCAGTAAAGGATCATGTGGTGTCTACTCCTCTAGTCAGTGATCCTGATTCTATAGGTAAAACTATGAAATATGTCACTAAACAGAAGGATCTTGCTTTGAAATCAAAAGAAAAAAGCCTGTTGAAAATTTGGATGATAAAATTAAAAGGGTTAAATTAAGGTCAGGTTCACGCACGTCTACTTCTAAACCCAAAATGACTAATCCAGTTAACCATAAACGTGTTAATCATCAAAGTCCAAAGAAAATGAAAGTTAAAGATGTTCAAAATGTCAAAGCAATTAATTTTGTTAAAGAGGCTAAAACATCTAAAAGAGAAGTAACAAAACCCAACCAGACACACCTCACACCCTTACCAAACTCAACACCACATAAAGATTTTCCTCAATCAGTAGAAGTGAAATCATGCTACATTTGTAGAAAAAGAGGACATATCTCTCCTAATTGTCCTTATTATCAGACACCCAAAAAGAAAATTGAACTATTTGATGCAAAACCAAGTTTTTCTAAAAATGAGATCTAATACTCCACCTAAGAGTATTACTGAACCTAACGTTCAAACCATAAGTCAGTGTCTGTTTACCACAAACAAGCCTTACATAAAACTAGCTTATGGAAAGAAAAATCAAGTATAATGTCTGATGGTGAGGAAAAGAAGAAGAAAGAAATGCCCTCATCCTTTAAAGGATAGTGGGTTGAGTTCATGTTGTGTGATTCCTCTAGGTCACCCAAGCCAGTTAAGACTTGGGTCCCAAATCTGAACTAATAAATTTCTTTGAATGTCCAGGGTGTCTGCTACAGCGCTATCACTAACACCTGGATTATTGATAGTGGGGTGTCCAGGCACATGACCGGGAATTCGTCCCTCCTTTTCAACATCAAAGAATTCAAAGGGGGACATGTTTCATTTGCTGGAAACAAAGGAGGTTACATCACTGCTCAAGGTGAAGTGGGAAACGAGAAAGTGAAGTTTGACAAGGTCAACTATGTTCAACAACTACAAAACAACTTACTTTCAGTGTCCCAGATCTGTGATAAAGGATTCAAAGTTATGTTTGACAATAAGAAGTGCTACATGTTGAAGAAGGGTTATGTGATTAAGGAGGATAAAGTTCTTATGTCAGCTTCAAGATATAATGACTTGTATGTCTTGGATCTATCGAAGCCTCCACAACTAATCACATTGTTCAATGCTTCTTGTCAAAGGCAATAGAGAGAGACTCAGTCTTATGGCATAGGAGAATATGACACATTAATCCAAGGAAGATGAATCATTTGGTTCAGAATGATTTAGTGAATGGAGTAACTGTTAAGAATTTCTAGCTTCCAGATTTCTATGTAGCATGTAAGAAAAGAAAACAGACCAAGAAGTCTTAGAAGGCAAAGAAAGTGAATTCTATTGATATTCCTCTCGAGCTTCTACACATGGATCTATTTGGACCTGTCAGCACAAAAAGCATTGCTAGAGATCTATACTGCTTTGTAGTAATGGATGATTACTCAAGATTCTCTTGGGTGATGTTTCTGAAAGCCAAATCAGAAAATTTTGAATCGTTCAAACATTTAGTAACTACTTTGGAATAACTCTACAAGTTGAAAGTAAGGAAAATTCGATCAGACAATAGCACAAAGTTCAAGAATCATTGGATGGAGGCATACTATAGAGAGAAAGGAATTGTACATCAATTTAGTTCTGCCTACACTTCACAGATAAATGGGGTTGCTGAAAGGAAAAATAGGAGCTCGATAGAGACAGCCAGGACAATGCTAGCCAACTCTAAACTGCCTATTCAATTTTGGAATGAGGCAGTGGCTAATGCATGTTACACGCTTAATCAAGTCTTAGTGGTCAAACGACATGGGAAAACCTGTTATCAACTACTCCAGCGACGTAAACCTAACTTGGAGTATCTAGAACCGTCTGGTGCACCATGCATGTTGTTGAAGAAAACTCAGACCGGAAAGTTCAGTGAGAAGGCAGAAGAAGGCATCTTTCTTGGATACAGTATACCAGACAAGAGAGTTTACAACAACTCAACGGGTCAGGTAGAAGTTATGAAGGCACTGGATCGGTAAACATCCGATCGTGTTCTTGACGGAAGGAAACGAAACCAAAACCATGAGACAAACAATAAACACAAACTATATATGGTTTCATTGATAAAACCTAATGATTACAAGCTCATTACAACATAAGAATCAAGACTCTTGGCAAGGGGAGATCGAGCATGATCTCCCCTCTCATTCGGCAGCACCTAGGCCCCGGGCAGACTCTTAATCTCTCTACACAATGAAACTGGTATTTATAGGCTTCGGCCCGTATCAGATGCGACTGGGCCCATTTGTACGATTGGGCCATGCATATGGTTCAATCGTACGACTGAACCCAATCGCATCTCTCAGTCGCACGACTAGTCCATTAGCATGGCTCAGTCGTATGACTAAGTCTCATTTGCATATGCCCCTGCGAATAACCCAGTTTCATGTGTTTACAACATATCAGGTGTATTATATTAAGCCTAGACTATTTGACAAATGACAGACACTATATATGACAATATATGCTCCAACAAATTCCCCCTTGGACGTTGCTTGCGAATAGTAGATAACACCTCTTACAATCTTCAGTCAATCTTTGCTCTGGTTTCCAATAGAATCAAATGAAAAACCATATTAGCCAACGTTGCCGATCCGTCAGGTTGCTACAGTATCCTTGAAAATCAATTTAGGCATAATAGCTTTCATTTACTTTGCAGAACACCATCATAGCTGCAAGATTCCCCATATGACTGATTTTTCTAGGTAATGACATGAACAGTTTTCCATTGCTTTAATCTTCACACAAGCTAACCTGATTAACATTAACACCTGCAGAAATTCCCCCTCAAATTTAGCATATCCCAATATATAAACGTTGTGCTCTCCTGGCGTCTTCATACGGTGTATTGGGCGAAAATTAGAGGGTTCCAATCCACAGCTGACAATCTTAAACAAATCAGCATGCACTTAGATTCATCATTAGAAACCAGCTCACTTCATCACTTTCTGATTGCGTCTTCAATTTCTCTATACAAGGATTCCCCCTAAGAATCAAAATCCTCTCTGTGCGGATAAATATAACTTGATTGGCCCATAAATAGTCAGATGCTCCTGACTACCCCACAAAATCAGCACCGACTACTGACATCTTCTCTTCTCTCTTTTGTGTTCTAACTACATTCATCTATTCTTGAAGTCCAATGAATAATGGGGTATCCATCGAACTTATTTGACAAAAGAACCTCAGGATGAATGTGCTTCGCTCATCCTCAAATCTGTGCAAAAGGTAGTTCTAGAACTTTTTTTATTTTTTTGGTCTGGAACACTATTCATTCGAATGACATGGAGTACAATTATCACATTCATGTGAGTGGATAATACGAATGATATCTTCGTGAGACTGGTCATAAGACTGGTCCATTAGCATAACTGGTCATAAGACTAGTCTAGTAGCACGACTGGACATAAGACTGGTCCAGTAGCATGACTGGTCATAAGCCTGGTCCAGTAGCATGACTAATCATAAGACTAGTCCAGTCGCATTCCAGTCGTACAAATGGTCTAGTCGCATGGTCCAGTCGTACGAATGGTCCATTAGCATGGTCCAGTCGCACGAATGGTCTATTAGCATGGTCTAGTCGCACGAATGGTCCATTAGCATGGTCCAGTTGCATGAATGGTCCATTAGCATGGTCCAGTCGCATGAATGGTCCATTAGCAAGGTCCAGTCGCATGAATGGTCGATTAGCATGGTCTAGTCGCACGAATGGTACATTAGCATGGTCCATTCGCATGAATGGTCCAGTCGCACGAATCGTCCATTAGCATGGTCCAGTCGCACTAATGGTCCATTAGCATGGTCCAGTCGCACGAATGGTCCATTAGCACGGTCTAGTCGCACGAACGGGTCTGCACGCAGATTTTCAGATATGCAGCTATCATGGCCGCCAAAAACCCTAATCTGATGAATTTTACATGAACCGAAACAATATTGACATCATCAGATTCGCAAGGGTGATAAGAACGTGTATTCGAGTTTCATTTTAACATAGAAGCAACACACGTAACAAGATCTGAGCAAAACACAAAGAACACGAAGTGGGTTTAACATCAAAGAACCTGAAATTGATCCAGAAATCAAGAGCTCAGGTTGCCAGAATGAGTGTTAGATCATTCCAGCAGTAACCTGGCTCTGATACCAATTGTGGAGTCGCTGGATCGGTAGACATCCGAGCATGTTCTTGACGGAAGAAAACAGAACCAAAAACCAAGAGACAAACAATAACACAAACTATAATAAAATGGTTTCATTAATAAAACCTAATGATTACAAGCTCATTACAACATAAGAATCAAGACTCTTGGCAAGGGGAGATCGAGCATGATCTCCCCTCTCGTCCGGCAGCACTTAGGCCCCGGGCACACTCCTTAACCTTTCTACATAATGAAACTAGTATTTATAGGCCTCAACTCATATCAGATGCCACTGGGCTCATTCGCACGATTGGGCCATGCGTATGGTTAAATCGTATGACTGGACCATACTTATGGTTCAGTCTAACGAATGGCCCTATAGCATCTCTCAGTCGCACGACTGGTCCATTAGCATGGCTCAGTCGTACGACTGAGTCTCATTCACATATGCCCCTGCGAATGACCCAGTTTCATGTGTTTACAATATATCAGGTGTATTACACTAAGCCTAGACTATTCAACAAGCGACGAACACACTATATATGACAATATATGCTCCAACAAATTCCCCCTTGGACCAACATTATATCATTGTCTAACATTCTTCATCAGTTCTTCAAACTTCTTGTACTTATCCTCTCTTGTAGCTCCGATATGTATCTCAAATGCAAAACAGAGCCTTATAACATTTTGAAACTGGAGGGCTTGTACAATGTCTTGCGAACCATAGAATAGTGGCCACTTGTACAAAGTATAAACATCATCAGCAGACAAGTTGGTCAGCCATATAGGGTCAAATACCCGGATAGTATCCATTTGGCCCAATCACATCTCTCAGCCACACGGCTAGTCCATTAGCATGGCTTAACCGTACGACTGAGTCTCATTCGCATATGCCCCTGCGAATGACCCAGTTTCATGTGTTTACAACATATCAGGTGTATTACATTAAGCCTAGACTATTCGACAAGCAACAGACACACTATATATGACAATATATGCTCTAACAGAAGTGTGGTGCAATGTTTATGTTCAAAGATACACCACCCCCTACTGGAAAAGGACCCTCATTCTTCTTTGACTATGTTGGATTCTTTAAATCCTTCAATCTACCGCCTTCTCATCCTGATGACAAGTTGTCTGCAAGGATGATGTATGATGTTCTAAACACTCCTCCACCAGACTCGATATCACTTGCTCTATTAGAGGATACTTCTAGCCCTTCAGGGGGAGACCTTAAAGTAAGTGATTCGTCCTTTGATGATGAAGCAGTTGAGACTGAAAATGTGAACCAGGAGGAACAGGTTGCCACTAATGAAAGTACTCAAGCATCAGATCTTGATGCCTCTGACACTTCGGAACCTCATACTCTAACATCTACAGATACTGAACCTGGGATTCACAATCTGGATAATGAGGTAGTTGTTCCCACCACTCCCAAATCTTGAATAATGTTTATCATTCCTTGGACAGCATCATTGGGGATGTTAGATCGGAGTACAGACACGAAATCAGCTATACCCAGCTAATTATGCCTCAGTCATGGAAAAGGAATATCTTCACGATGGTGCATATCAATGTTTTGTGTCTTAATTTGAGCCAAAATATGTGAGTGAAACCTTAAATGATGAGGCATGGGTTAGTGCAATTCAAGAAGAACTCCTACAGTTCAAGAAGTTTGGAGTATGGACCCTTATGGACAGACCAAAAGGTGCTAAGGTGATTGGCACTACATGGGTGCTGAAATGTAAGAAAGATGAGCAAGGGGTCATAATTAGAAATAAGGCTCGGCTTGTAGTTCAAGGGTTTCGACAAGTCAAAGGCATAGATTATGTTTGGACCTGATATTTGAACGAAACACCAACTGATTAACGTGTTAAACCAAACCAAATAGTGTGGAATCCTATTTGATTGGCGATCCAATAAGTGAGAACGCATGTAGAAACAATAACGTATTGAATCTAACGTCAAGAATCGATTAGGAATCGATCTACAGTGTTCTATGAACTGGAGTACGAACTTAAAGGCTTCTGGACGGCTAGGGTACGTCTGGAGTCGAAGTGGATTCAATGCTTACGTTTTTCCATGAATTAGGTGGTATTTATAGGTTAGGGTTGCTCATTCGGGTGACTGAACCATCAGCATGGTTCATTCGTGCGATTGAGCCATGCGGTTGATCCATTCGCACGACTGAGTATTCAGTCGTGCGACTGAGCCAATCTCATGTTATAGCCATACGACTGATCCAGTCTCCTGGTTCAGTCGTGCGACTGAGTCATTCGTATGAAGTTGTTCATGTGTATGGTCCATTAGCATGGCCCATTCGCATGATGACTTCATGTTATTAAGTTTGAATGTATTATTGTCATAATATTATTTATATTAGTTCAAACAACCACAAACCTATATAATCAAGTCAATATGCGTTAAACAACTCATTAATGAAATATTAAACATTATAAACACAACCAAACATTTGTATTTCATTAAGTACCCAACGATTACATAAGTGTAAGACAATAAAGACATATTACATTCAGATCAGAATCTAGGTACATATGTATCAACAAACTCCCCCTTGGACCTAGATCTTTCTAATGTCTTACCTTCTTCATAACCTCTTCATACTTCTTATACTTCTACTCTCTTGTGACTCCTGCATGTATCTCAAATGCAAAGCAGAGTCGTATCACATTTTGGAATTGGAGGGCTTGTATAATATCTTGCGTGTCATAGAACAGTGACCACTTGTATAATGTGTATACATCATCAGCAGACAAGTTTGTGAGCCATATTAGGTCAAATACCCTAATAGTATCCATTATGCCCTCTTTCTTCAAAACTATGACCACCTCCCCTGTTCTCCAATCATAATACCACCACTTAAAGTGTGGAGTGAAGTCCTGTGGCAGTTCCCTGTGAGGGATTTTTTGACTTTGTTCTTAGGGGACTCCACTTCAGCACTATCTTGGGCTTTTCAGTATGGGATCAACTTCAGAATGTCTGATATACCTCGTAGGTTGTTGAGGTTTGAAGTTGACCCACCTGGTGTGGTACTTTCTTTAGGGCAGCCTCAAACCAGCTTGACATCTTCCTCGAGTTAGCATATAGTAACTTCAATTTAGCCAGCTGGTTGAGCTCAAAACCAGGTAGAGACTTTAGATCATGCGGGAATCTAAAGTACTCAATACCCTTCTCTCTCTTTATCGGGTATACATTAAGATCATCAAAATGAGCCCACGCGATAATCTTGCCTGACACCTTGTGATGTTTCTTCATATTGTAGAGCTTGGTGTAGACATTTGGTTTAGGAGCAGCATTTTATGCTCAGATCTCTTCAAAACATGCAGCCCACTCAGCCTTTCTGATATCAACATCAGCGTTTGAGGCTTGGGCTTGTTCTTCAATCTTCTCATATTCTTGCTCCATCTAATCCAATATCTCGAATGTATCACCAACTAGGGAATCACCCAGATTAGGGACCACATTCCCTCTTTGTCAGCGTACTCGGGATAATGTTCTATTATGAAGTCCTCGATCTCTATCTCATCAATGTCGTTCAACTCATCGTCACTGTCCTTTTCAAAGGTTGGAGCGTCTTTTACAATCTCATCAGGATTAAGCTTGAACATTCAGCAATTTGTTCGTTAGTGAGGTTGTGAATTATTTCTCCTTCTTCAGGGGTGTAACTCACTGATCTCCTGACAATCACTTGCAGATCAAGAATCATGGTTAGTTGGGTCTTGACCTGCTAAAGGGGTTCAGCATCGTATTCGTCCCTTTGAAACTGTGGATCTGCTTGATTTAAACATTCAACACATCAAACATTAGTTAATAATCAAGACATAACCATAATAATAAAAAACATAACTATTTATATTACATATAAACATGTATTTCATTGATTTCATACATGATCCAAATACAAAAGACTTTAAAGAACAATAAAACATCTAACCACTACTCTTGTCCTGGATCATGTGTTCTTCTGCTATCGGAGCTGATGTCGAGGCACCCGGATCTTGAGTCCTTTTGGTCCACCTCTCACTGGCTTCCTGTGCACCCGACACAGAAGAGTCATCATCATCATCATCAGCATCTGTATCACCAAGTTGATCATCACCATCGTCATCATCATCACTCTCATCATCCTCAGTATCTTCTTCTCCATCCCCTTCTCCGATCTTTAAGGGCTCGTCTCTGGATCCTTTGAGCTTTAGCAGGATGGACTTGTTTACAGCCTCCAGCTCCTCAATCTTCTTGTTGTGTTGCTCCTGGAGCTGAGACATCTGATGAGCCTACTCATCGATCAATTGAGCCTGATGCGACAGCTGCTGAGATTGGGTAATGGTCAGGTCTATAAGCTCTCGTATCTGAGTGCTCTTCTCCTCATCTGCAGCTAATAGCCTCAGCACCATACGGTTGAGTGCTAAGAGCTGTTCCTCTACCCCACTAGGAGGCAGAGGTGATCCTGATGAATATGGGGTGGAAGAAGATGGTGCTGCAGGATGGCTAGAGGTGGTGGTGACAATGGTGAAGATTGGGGGTAGTATAGGTGAAGATGCTGGTGGTGTGGGTGTGGAAGATGTGGTGATGATTGGGGGTAATATAGGTGAAGGTGGTGGTAGTGTGGGTGTGGCAGATATGGTGACTGATGGTGTGGCTGTAGAGGTGGTAGTGGTAGTGGCTGTGGTGGTGATGAAGGTGAGTCTGCGCTTCTTCTTCTTTATTCCGTGGGACTGAGCCATCCTCTTCTTCCTCGATCCTGTCAGAGGATGATGCTCCCCCAAGAACACTGCGTGGCGGATGGGGAGCATATGTAGGGTTAGCAACTGTCTCTCCTGATCCACCGGGGCGTTCACCAACCGCCCGAAACCCTCGTTTTGTGGGAATGACTTTACTTCCCACAGTCCGAGTCAGAGGCTCCTCATCTGACTCCTCCTCTTCCTCACCAAGTATGAAACCCTGGTGGAACCCAGCAGACTCTGCTATATCTCTAGTGGGGGCAGATACCGGAGATGTACTATCAGTAGTGGGCCCCTTGGTCGAGTGGGCAATGTATCTCCAGCATCCCCGCTATCGTCATCATCAGAGTCGTGCTCTGGGAGCTATAGCTTCTCATCATCGTAATCGATGTCTACGTGACGCCACTAACGTCTTCCTAGCGCCACGTAACTCTCATTGGCTAGATGGCCTATCAGTCTCTTTACCTGGGGCTTTACCTGCTTACCCCGGTGTAAACTCTCATACGACCCGGGTCGTATCGTCCATGATCTCTAAAGCCACTGCATCGTGGCGCTCCTTTGGAAGTGATGGAAGCTTCTCATTGAAAATCAGCTGCAAGAATCTGGAGTACATGCAAAAACGCTCCTTACCCTTTGCCTCCAGATTCTCCACAAGGTCAGAGAAGATCATGCTCGAGAAGCTAAAGGGGTGGTTCAGCACCAGTGCCACATAGGCATTCGGAATCTTGTCTGAAAGATCATCAAACCCCACCCCTTCTGGAAGCAATGCACTTTGAAATGACATGGGCCAAGTACTTGTACCTGTACTAGGGACACAGGTTGCTCTTGTTGAGCACACCTGAGTTGATGTCCCCAGCGTACTTGATCCTCAGAAAACATCCTCTCACCATAAGTGGGTGAAGTCTAGTGGGTGATCAATATTGTCCCCCAACTCAAGTACTCTCTGAATATCGGTAGCAGTAATCTCAATATCCATGCCACAAATAGAACTCCTTATGCTATATGGCTCACGTGATCGATCAACAGAAGCATTCTCCTAAAAGGCCTAGTGTAAAGACCTATAGGGAGTGCATGGAGTAGAGATGGCCTTGTGGATCCTTGATCGTCTGAGAAAAGCGATGATCTCGGCAAACTCAGCACCATTCCGAGTAGTATGGTCTAGATGAGCACATATATTGTGCTTAGGGTTGATAGACCATCTATCATCCATCAATCTGAAACACAAGACACATAAGCATTAGATAATCACATACCACAAATCCGTTCTAAGTATCTTGTTTGAATTCATTCTGATTCATTCATGCGACTATGTCAGTCGGTTGTCCTATCATGCGATTGGACTCATTCGGGTGAATGAACAGAGGACTGAGTTCAACCTGTTGGCTGAGCCTACGATTAGTTCAGTCGGCCGACTGAGCTTATTCGCATAATCCATTCGGCCGATTGACCCATTCGGCCGGCGCAATCGTGCGATTGGAGTTCATCCGGACGACCAGTCGCATGACCCACTGTTCGGTCGCTGAGGTTCGAATCTTGACTAATTTAGGTAATTAAACGTGGTTTAATGGTTCTTTAGACTCACAATCTCATAACTAATAGCCTATTAAACTTAGTTTTAACATTTTACTTAGTTTCAGTAGGTTATTGGGTCATTTAAAGGTTCGGTTCTTGTCTCAATCGAACATCACAAATTAGGGCACCATTTCTTCTGATTTCTGTGAGATTTCATCTTATTATACCTGCATAAATGCAAACACACGTTAGAAGATGAAGAAGGATGTATAATCGAGTTCCAAGAAATTTGGGCAGCGTAACGGTACAATGTGCGATATAAGGGCAATTGGGAGTGGTGAGGAGAATGCGATCGACTATGGCCCTTATATACTGAATCTGAGTTCAATCGGCCGATTGGCCTCATTCGCTCATTTATTCGGGCGAATGAAACTCAGTCGGGCGATTGGCTCAATCGATCACATTCAGTTGGCCGACTGAAGCTCAGTCGGTTGACTGACTCATTCGCACACTCTCATTCGGTCGAATGGGTCAGTCTGATAAGTCATTTGGGTGAATGGTTCATACTCATATCCATTTGGCTGTTTAATGCATAAGTATGGCCCATTCGCATGATTGGTCCACACTCAGGGTCCAATCGTGCGAATGGGTCATACACTTGACATTTTTCTGACTTTATGACCATTTGACATTTAAACCCTTTTAAACTGTTAATTTAACAATATCAACATTTCATCATCTCACACATGATCATTTTAGACTCAAAAACTTTTGATCACCTCAGACGTGACCCTTTTAAGACATTTTGTCACCTCAGACATGACCCAAGTTTTATTTGAAAGCACATGTGGTCACCTCAGACGTGACCTTTCAGATGATAAGGTCCCTTATCAACTTCCATGACATAGTCCGATACTACACACAACTGAAAATAGACTAAATTTGTATTTATGTAAAAGAAATGGCAATGAAAATTACACTAAGATATATTTTGTGTTTTGTGAGGGTTAATTCCTAAGATATAACTCTAAGGAATAATTTTTCTAAGAGGGCCGCTTCAATCTTTTAAACCATATGTGGACCAACTCAAACTGGAATCATACAGGATATTCAAATCATTTGGGACAAGTTAGCTAAAACCTTTGATGCTCTTTCCTTGTTTTTCATCTAGAGTCATTTAGCAAATTAGGAAATCATACGAGTACTATTAGGTCCCCACATTGATTTGAACTTTCAAGAATTGTAGCCACAGTGATTGTCAGTATACTTCTCCTCTTAAATCCATACACAGACTTTCAACACAGTTTGGTGATCGTTTTAAGGTTTGTTTATTCCAACAAGCATTTGTGGATCCCACACTTATATGGTAATCAACATTCCTCAGGATATTTTTGAGCGGTCTTAGGGTAGAATCAAGAAGAGACCATTCTTATAACTTTCAAAGAGAAGCCAATCCTCAGGTCAGTGCCATCGGACAGCAGATAGGCGACAAACAACAATGAGTTCTAGAATATATAGGTTATGCTTATCTTTAGGTTAGTGCCACCGCACAGCAGAGAGTGACTGGGTTTAGTAAGAGTGATATTCTTACTGAGAATCGAATATGATAATCAAGTCAACGACTGAGTGGTGGAAACAAACAATCGAAGAACAATCAAGCAAGAAAATTACTCATAAATGTTGTTTGTATTGATATATGAAAGTTGACAAATTATAGAGAATAATTACAACCAAAATCCCTTATCTATAAACCATCACCTCGGTACGAGGTTAACTATTCTATTAATAGACAAGACAAGATGCTTTTACAAAATGACTAAACTACCCCTGACTTATTACATCAGAAACTAGTCTAAGTTGATCCGCATCTCTTGCTTGTTCATCCGCATTGACAAATGCGGATGAGATAATCCTAATCAACATTAATAAGTTGGTCATCCGCATTGGTTAATGCGGATGATCAAGTCTTGTCCGCATTTTCTTTTCTTCTTCTGCATTAGTCAATGCGGAAGAGTAACTTGTTCAACATAAGTATTATGTCTTCCGCATTAGTTAATGTGGAAGAGTAAACACTTGTCCGCATCAGATTTTTGTCTTTCGCATTGACTAATGCAGAAGATAACACTTGTATTTTCTTGCGTGTCTTCATCCGCATTGCATCTTAGACTTGTGGGATTCCAGCTAAACAATCATCAATTCACCCATTGAGTTGGCATGTATGATCCTTTCAGGTTGCAACAATACTCCCCCTAAGGATTATACAACCTAGTTTTCCTTAATGTTAGGAGGTGATTGATGTTGTGAAGATTCAGCTGGGTCTTCAGGAGGTAGTATGAAAGCTGCTTTGGTTGGATCCAGAATGGCCTTGATCATATTTACAAAATCAGTTGCTTCTGACATCCTATCTCTACTCAGCACATGTATTTACATTCTGCTCATGTTATGGATGGCTTCCATAGGTAACTTTTTCAGAGAGATAGGTTCCCATATGGAGATTGTGGAAAGTCCATCTCTATGAATCAATAAACTCCCTCCACATCCACTTCAAGCTTAACAATGTTCCAAGTTGCAGTGGTGTTTTCTTCTTCTTTCTTTTGTCCCTTTTAGTATTTATTCTATCATAGGCTAGTTTCAACAATTTGATGCATTTCAGAAAGAAGTGCATGTCTTGTTCACCCAATGTTTGTTTAACTCCCTAAAGTGTCTGGTATAAATGTAGTGGATGTATGATTCATCAAGAAGTCTTACTTCATATCCACTGAAAAGTCTAATGTCAGCTCCTTCTTTCCTTCCCACTTCCTTTCTATCACCAGCTCATAGGTTTTCTCATCATAGTACACATTTGAGATAGGAGTGGAAGAATGAGTACCAGACACTACTTTCCTCTTTAAAGACTCGGTTGGCTTTACCTTCAACTCAGGGAATACTATTTCTTCTGCTTCCAACTTTTTCTTCTTATCCAAGGGATTGACAAATGTTTTATCTTTCTTAAGCAAATTGTCTTTAATGAATTGAAGTTGTTTGTCCTTCTGAACATCTTAAGTATATTCTCAAATTCATATCCCCTGAACATAGTTGCATGATTGATCAGTTCAAATTGAGCTAGCTCCTTCAAATCATGAATCTCAAGGGCATTTACTAGAGCTGAGTACTCAGTAAAGAATTGTACTAGCCCTGAGATTCTTTTCACCATGAACATGTCTAGGTGCTATCATACTTCCATGCTATTATCTTCTGATCTATCTTCCCCTTGGGAGTAGACACCCCTCTGATCAGTTCAGCAGTGGTCAGTCCTTCTTGCAACTTCAACTGTGATGGCTCTGCAAACCCTTCAGGATATTTGTGGAGTACCGGGGCAAGTAGTTCTTGGTCTTTTATGTTCAACAGCATGTCTTCAGCTGACATTCTGTTTCTGGGTTTGGTCTTTGTCAATTCTTCTTCCAATTTCTTGAGTTTATCTTTATTTTCATTGATTAATTGAAGTGTTGTAGCCCTTAATGAATTTGTCTTCATGTTGGCAATCTTTCTTTTTGTGAATCCCTGACTTGAGAGATATTCCTTCATTTCCTTATCAGACATGTTATAAGGATCAGGAAATAATGATTCATTGGATGAGGTTGATTTCTTCAGTTGTGAAAGCTTTTGTAGAGGGCCCCTTCTTGGTAGTGGAACCTCATACCTTGTGGGTTTCTTCAAGGATGAGTCTTTGTGCTTTGGAGTGTCCTTTGTCATCGTCTTCTCATATTCAGTGTTTTTGTTAGATCAAGCAACAACTTCACTTTCTCTTCCTCCTCTTTCATTTTCTCATAAGTCATTGCAAACACTTCATCAGGATCATAGCCTTGATTGATCAAGAACATGGCTTTAATCATCAAGTCATCAGTTTGAGCTTTGGTTATCATATCTTCTACTGACTCTTCTTCTTTAATAGGACTGTCCATGAGAACATCCTTTTTAATTTCATCTTCATCAGCAATTTCTCCTTCTAAATCAATTGCTCTGGCCAACCGCTTCAACTGAGCTTCTGCCTGCTCATGTTCTTCCAAAAATTCAGCAATTGCTGCTAAACTTCTTAGGTCATCTTTTTGTTTCTTTGATGGTTCTTCTTCAGTTATTGGGCTCTTGCCTTTAGCTTTTTCAGCCAGATACTTCCTCTTTAATAAGTAAGTTTGAAGTTGAGGGCTAGAGGTTTCAGTTTGATCTTTGGTTCAGGGACTTTTTAGGAGTAACTGGCTCTTGATCCTTCATTTCACTTTGTTCAGGTACATTTTTTCTTCCTTTCTTGTTCAAATCTTTCTTTTAGTTCATCTTTTTGTTCTTTAGTTAATGATATGGCAGAGACAATTTGCAAAGACAATTCCTTTTCCAATGGCACTGGCGATTTAGGAATAAATACAATAGGCTCTGCCTCAGTTCTTTGATTGTTTATGAACTCCCAAAAATCATCATCAATGCCGACTTGTTCAGAAGCAAAACTATCCAAAGCACTGAAGAGTTCTTCAAATTCACCCTTTTCTGAGTCTGACTGACCAGTGTTTCCAGAATACACTACCATGTCTAGGCTCTGGTCTTTGATCTTAGTTTCACCTTCATCATCCACTTGTTCTTCATTCTCATCTATTAAGTTGTTGTCCTCGTCATCAACCTTTTGTTCTTCTTTCTCATCATCATCCTTCTCATCAGTTCTTTTAATCATCATTTCAAGCTCAGATATTCTTTTGTTCTTACTCTTAATTTCCTTTTCCATTTTTGAGATGATATCAGCTTGTTCCTCTATGATGTTTTCTTGTTCCTCCATGGCAATAGTTTGTATTTCAAGAGTATCTATATGCCCACTCATTTCTTCTCTTGAGTGTTTCAATGCAGCTTTTAGATTTTCAATCTCTTTGGCTTGTTCCATTTTTTCAACGCATATTTTTCTTTAAGATCTTTCAATTCACCTTCTTTCTCATCAAGTTCCAGGATTCTGTCATTTATAATTCCTACTCTCCTGTTTAATGTTCTTTCCATCCTTTCTACTTTGAGTAACAACTCAGTTATTAATTCATCTTTCTCATCAGGCCTATTGATGTTTGATTCAGCATAGCTCTCAGAAGGAGCAGCCTCAGAAGGTTCATTCATAGCTTTGGTTTGATCATGATGATCCTCCTCATCAGAAGATGATTTGGATGATTTGGATGCACTTGTTGATCCTTCTGGTTTAGCAAGGTGATCAATTGATGATGGTAATGGTTGGTAAGGAGGAATAGGATATTGGTGTGGTGATATGGGAGATTGATGATGTGGTGATATAGGTTGAGTGGTTATTGGTGGTATTTGTTGAGGTGATGGAAGTGATGGTACTGGTGAAGGTAAAGGTGATAGTATTGGTGAAGGTAAAGGTGATGGTATTGTGGGTGGGTGAAGGTGATGGTATGGTGAAGGTTGTGGAGTGGTTGAGCTATTGGTTGTGGTATAGGGGATGGTATTGGTTGTGGTATTGGTTATGGAGGTGGTTGTGCTTGACCTGCTTGGTGTATTTGTTCAAACATCCAAGGAAGAAGGGGTGAAGAAGCACCACTATAGAAGTTCCTTGGGTCCTTCTTAATGTACTTATAGGATCTTGCATCATAATGAGGAATGTTAGGTACTGGTCCTTCATTAACAATGTCATGAAATGATTCATTGATTAGACATTGAATAAATCTGGGGTACATTAGAAACTTGTATCTCAACCCTTCTTGAATGTTGGAGATTAGGCCATTGAATACATATGCAGACATGTTAAATCTTCTGTTGGTATAGAGAGCACCGATTGCAGAAGATGTGAGGACTAGAATCTCATTCCATCCTGTTTTCCTTTTGGACAGACAATGTTGGAACATATGAATTAGGAATCTCTAGGGCAGATCCACTAATCCTTTGACTATCTGTTTGGCTTCATAACTCCCTTCATAATAATTTCAAAGAAAAATGTGGTTATCTCCTCATCATCCAATTCAAGAGGATCATCTGCATTTCATTGAATTGAAGACATCTTCTAACTCATTCTTCTGTGATCCTTAGAGTGAGTTCAGTGTTGATCTTGCCAGTAAGAGTTTTCACTCCATTTTCTTCAACCACTTCAGCTGATTCCTAGAAAGACCTGATGGATTCTCATAGATTGTTGGTCATACTGTTATGGCATATGCTACCCTTGTGGTAGATATGAATTTATCATATCTCTGAGACCTTCGGCTTCAGGCACATCAGGGTTGAGGTAACCGCTGACGTTATGGAGCTTGCTCCATGTAAGGTTTGCCATGTAATCTGCACAAGAGACATGTGTGTTAGTTAACAATTTTGACTTTAATTTTGCTTTGATTTGTTATTGTGACTTTGATTTGTTTCACAATTTTCTTTTTCTCATTGCTCTGTTTTTTTCAGTAAACATGGTTATCATGGTTTCAATATTAGTTCAATTCCTATCAATTTACATGTTTATTGACATCGAAAATATGTATTACATCACATTAATGACTTTGATTTTGGTGTTCTTCAATAATTTTCTGGTTCATCATTCGATTTAGGGTAACAGTTCGAGACTTAGGTTTTGGTTTCAAAATTTGTCGAAGTTATACCTTATCTTCGAAACGACTTCTGTTCTGAATCGATGACAAGAATGTTTAAAGATGAAAACACAACAAAATCTTTGAATGTTTGTGATGATGATGATGATTGATGGTGGTGTACTATAGTTTTGCGCTCGTCTCACTATAAGTTCTCTCAAATTTGAAAAGTATTAAATGACATGTTCAAATTCATTTAAATAGTCAAATAATACAATTTGAAAAAAATATAACAAGTTTACAAGCAGATACAGTCAATAATGTAGCAAATGCTGAAGGTTAATTTGTTTGATTTTGGTGATCCGCATTTGTTAACTGTAGCAGATGCGGAAGACGAACTTTTGACATTGACAGTCCGCATTTGACTACTCTTGGTCACCCGCATTTGTGGCTGTAGCTAATGCGGAAGGCTTAATTTTGACAGACTATCCGCATTACTCTACTGTTACAAATGCGGAAGTTTTGGTTTTTATTTTATTCCATCCGTATTTGTGCACTGTTGCAGATTCGGAAGTTAAACTTGAAATTTTGGCTATCCGCATTGTATACTGTTGAAAATGCGGAAGTTAAACTTGAAATTTTGGCTATCCGCATTGTATACTGTTGCAAATGTGGAAGTTAAACTTGAAATTTTGGTTGTCCGCATTTGGGTTGTAGTCAATGCGGAATAACATTGTAACAAATGCGGATGAATGGCTTGTTTTACCATATCCAAATATGTACAGTAACAAATGCGATAGAACAATTTCATGTGTACACCTACAAATGCGGTTGACAAGTCAACACATCACTGTATCAAACGCAATAGAGACTTGTTCATACGCATTTGTTAACTGTATCAAATGCGGTAGAGTAAACTTCACATTCACTTCATACTAATGCGGTAGAGTAAAATCATTGTCCGCATTAGTTGCACTTCAAAAATTGTTGTTACCCGCATTAGTTATATGCATGGGTTACCTTCACCCGCATTAACTAATGCACTTACCTACATTACCTTTTGAACTTAATCAAAAGTTAGTGATGATTTCACTTGGATTGATTGATTGATTGTTACAACTAATACAAGTTTCCCAATTTTGACAGATCTTAGGCTTATCATGCTTCTAAGAATCTGCATAAGCTGAGATATAATGGTTGACTTATTGCAACAACACCAACTAACATTCCTTTTATTTTGTTTTTCAAAGTTGAGTTGATAAACTAAAATTTGAACTTTACTCAAAAATTAAAAATTTAAATTACTCCCCCTAAAGTTTATGTCCACATGTGGAGAGAAACTTTAAAGATTTTAAAAGTTTTGAATACTATTTTGATTAATATTACTAATGAAGAGAAAAATCTCCTTGTAGGGATCATATCAATCTTACATTACACATGTGCATCCTTTATGATTAATTGGACATGATTATGAACTTGAAGATTGAAGGTATGTTTGTCCTCTTAAACTCATACCTGGTTGATATTTTGATGCAAATGACTTTTATCAAATTTTGGTTGCTTTATTATTCAATGTGTACCTCACACACATAAGCATGAAATAATCAACCCTCCTTATACAATGCATGGTAGAACTTCTTCACAACTTTTCTTACCAGGTTACTTAAGTCATGAGATCTCATATTCACTGATCCTCATTGGGATTCTTTTAGTTGATCCTTTTTCATGTTGATCCTCATTGGGATTCTTTTCACTTCACTTTGGAAGGTGATCCATGATAGGATTCTTTTGTTCATTCACTTGGAATGTATTACTTTGTTATTCATCCAATTTTGGATGTGTTCCACATTGGGAATCTTTTGGATCATGACATCTGCACTATGTGCAAGTTTCATCAGGTCTTGCTTAGCAAAACAAAGATGAAACATGATATGGTGAAAGAGATTCATAAAGTATCAATCCTGGTGTGTTTAGGTTACTACACACACATGCATTCAGATAAGCCAATACATACCTGTACTTTGTGATGAGTGTTTCACAATTGAATATGTCTTTAATTCATCACTGCATGTATCTTTTCTTTCAAGTTGAGCCTACCAACATATCTGGTAAGTCATTTCAGTCTTTTACATTTTGAAATTAAGCACAGTGAATGATATAACGACTGTAATTATATCATTTCCCAAGATTCTTTTCTTCATAAGACTGATTTCTTTTTGTGGTTTTTCTGATGTTTTAAAATATTTTTGATGTTTTTCAAAGTTCTTACTCAAGGTTAATCATGCCAATTAACTGAACCAGAAATTCAAACCTACTAGGTTCAAATGCCTTGGTAAACAAATCAGCTAATTGATTTTCTATTCGTACTTGAATCAATTTGATTAAACCCTTTTCAGCACAATCTCTCAAAAAATGATATCTAATTTCAATATGTTTTGTTTTTGAGTGTTGAACTAGATTATTAGTTATAAAGACAGCAGCTGTGTTGTCAATAGAAATTGGTGTATGCAGAAAGTTAAAACCATAACCAAGCATCTGGTTTTGAATCCAGAGAACTTGAGAGCAACATGCTGAAGCAACAATATACTCAACTTCGGCTGTGGACACAAACACATTTGTCTGCTTCTTGCATTGCCAGGATACTAGTCTGGGACCAAGAAATTGACAACCATCAGAAGTGGATTTTCTGTTGAAGTTGCATCCTCCATAATCACTGTCTGTGTAGGTATAGAGATTAAATTCGCCTTCCTTTGGATACCATAATACGAGAGATGGTTTGCCCTTCAGATATCTGAATATCCTCTTGATTGCGTTCACATGTGATTCTTTTGGATCAGCTTGATGTCTAGCACACACACAAACACCAAACATAATGTCAGGCCTACTGGTCGTTAGATACATAAGTGAACCTATCATTGATTGATAGTGAGTTTGATCCACTGATTTGCCTTCAGGGTCAGGTCCAATCTTCACTTTAGTATCTATAGGAGTTCTGATGGACTGACAGTCAGCAAAGTGGAATTTCTTCAGCATGGTTTCTACATATTTTGATTGATTGTTGATGATTCCATCTGCTGTTTGCTGGACTTGCACTCCCAGAAAGAATGTGAGTTCCCCATAGCACTCATTTGAAACTTTGAATGCATAAGATCTTCAAATTCTTTGCAGAGTTGTTTGTTTGTCGAACCAAATATAATGTCATCGACGTAGATCTGGACTACCAGCATGTCTTTTCCTCTTATTCTTTTGAAGAGATTCTGATCAATCTTTCCTCTTTCATACCCATGTTCAAGAAGAAAGGATGATAGAGTCTCATACCACTTTCTTGGAGCTTGATGAAGACCATACAGAGCTTTGTCGAGCTTGTACACTCTGTGAGGGAATCTGGATCTTCAAAGCCAGGTGGTTGACTTACACAGACTTCTTCAGTAATCTTTCCATACAAGAAGGCACACTTTACATCCATTTGATAAACAGTAAATTTCATGGACGCAGAATATGCGAGAAAGATTCTCATTGCTTCTAGTCGGGCAACAAGAGCAAACACCTCATCGTAGTCAATTCCTTCTTCCTGAGTATATCCCTGTGCCACTAGTCTTGCTTTATTTCTGATGACTATCCCTCTATCATCAGTCTTGTTCCTGTACAACCATCTGGTACCGATAGGGTATTGTCCTTCGGGAGGATCTACCAGCTGCCATACTTCTTGTATCTTGAATAGGAACAATTCTTCCTGCATTGCTTCAATCCAACTATTGTCTTGAAGCGCCTCTTTGATGTTTTTGGGTACTGTTTGGATAGAAAGCATGAGAACAAACAGATGTTTGCAATACTTTACTTGCTTCTTGTCACCCTCTCATTAAGATCACTAATAATGGTTTCAACTAGATGATTCTTGTGTATTCTTGTGGTGGGAATGATGTCACCCGCAATAGTTACATCAAGATTGGAGACATTCAGTTCATTATGGTCAAAGGCACAATCATCTTGTATTGTTGTTGAATTATGAAGATTGTCAATTTCTGTTTCAGTAACTGCTACATCTTCAGCAGCACTGAGGTTGCTTGCATTATTTGAAGTACCTTGAGTTTCTTCTGAATGAGAAGCCTGTTTTTGATTTCTGATCTCATGTGACAAGTCCTCTGAATGAGATGGTACCAGGCTAGGACCTTCTTCAGAAGAAACATAAGGTTTTATGACAAGTGTCTGATAGGATCAGCTTGAAGAGGAACATCTTCATTCATATGTTATCAGATGTAGGTGGAATCAATGGATAATTTTCTCTTCTTTCTACAGTTGATGAAGTATCACCTGAATGTATATTTCCTGCATCAGACAAGTGAAATTGATCAAATGATTTAGTAAAAGTGTCAATATCAAACAACCAATTAGGACCATTTGTGGATTTGGGAAACGAATGTTCCTTGAATTGAACATTTGTGGATTCATCAATAATGTTCAGTCTAGGATTGAACACTCTATAAGCCTTTGAGACGGAAGAATAACCAACAAAAAATCCTTCATCAGACTTAGATGAAAATTTTCCGAAATGATCTCGGGTGTTTAATATTGAAACTGGACAACCAAATGATTTGAGGAATCCAATAAATGGTTTCCTATGAAATATCAGTTCATAAGGTGTCATGTTACTTTCTTTAACAATCAGAGTTCAATTTTGCACAAAGCACAATGTGTTAACTGCTTCTGCCCAGAAGGTGATTGGCAGTTTAGCATCGGCTAGCATACTTCTTGCTGCTTTAGCTTGAGCTAACTTTTCAGTAAGTAGCTCATTTTCAGCTGCAAGATTGTATTCTCACCATGCAATTTTTCTATGTCAGAAATGAGAGATTTGATTTTGATTTCAAAACTTTTTAGTTCTCTCTTCATCATTTCTAACTTCACCTTTTCTTCTTTAATTTTATCTGCCAGTTTATGATTATGTTCTCTATACTCTTGTAATTCATTTAGCATTTCTCACTACAAAGGTTAGTTTTTACCTCAGTAGGCATTGTAGATGGTCCATCATTGATATGAGCCATGAGAGCATGATTCTGGAACTGAGGCTTGACTTCCTCAGCATACGCACTCCAGTCACATATCCCATCTTGTTTGATCACAAGGGCACTGGCAGAAGGCTGACTGCTTGCATGGGCTTGATTTGTCAGTTGTGGTTGATTCTGGTATGTTTGTTGATGATGAGAATGATGGTACTGTTGTTGTTGATTGTTTGAATGATAGCTTGAATTGGGCTGTGAGGATGATTGACTAGGAGAGTTCCTTGAATGGTTGGTTCTTTTAGGAGCATTGCACTCTCTTGAGAAATGGCCAGTCATGCCACAGTTGAAGCATTTTACCTTGGATTTGTCATATCCAAGCTTTGTGTTCTCATTCAGGCTCAATTTTCTTGCTTTTCTGAAGAATTTCTTTGCTCTCATGGCAATCATTTCTATTTGCCACTGTAGATCCATCTCCTCAACATCATCAGGATCTAATTCTTCTAAATCTTCCTGTATTAATAGGAAGAAGTGAGTCTTCCCCCAAGATATGCTTCAAAACTTGCAACAAAGGCATTGTAGGTTGCCTTTTGCTCTTCTGATTTTAAGTCTTCTAGAGAGATTGTAGGTGCAGTGGAGACTTTTGGTGCTTGTGCTGAAGTTGAATGGTGATTGAATGATGGAGATGCAATGAACCCGGTATTGTTCATTTGATCTCTTGATGAGATGAAGTCATCTTCCTCTGTGATGAAAGCATTTTCAATAGAATGTGATTCTGAAGGGAATTTGTAGGCTTCAATCACTCTTGGCCCACTCAGATTTCTGCTTTGTTCATCAAGTTCCAAAGCTTCAATCTTGGCTATCACAATGTCTAGAGTGGTACTCTCAAGATCAAGAGTATTTTTCAACATTGTGACATTTTGCTTCCAGCTTTCAGGCAGATGTGAAGCATTTTCTTGTTGAGTTCTTTAATGTTGTATGAAACACCCATAATTCCAAGTCATTGACCAACTGTACAAATCTATGCAGTTGTTTTGATATGGATTCTCCTTTGGTGTGATGGAAAGTTTCATACTGATTGACCAGCTTGTCTTTGTTAATTTCAATAACTTCACTGCTACCTTCACACATAATTTTGAGAGCATCCCAAATAGCTTTAGCAGTTCCATATTTTTCCAATCTTTTCAGCACATCCATTTTGAGTGCTTGAGTCAAAATAGAGTATGCTTTAAGATCAATTTTGATTTTCTTATAGTCATCTTCATCCAGAGTTAAGTCTTTAATTGGTATTCTAGCAGTCTTGTACAGTGCAGCTTGAGCTGTTGATAAAGTAACAGGAATTTGTGGACCCTTACATATTGAGATCCAAAAGTCAGGATCTACACCTGTGATATAATTTCTAAACCATATTCTCCATTGTTTAAACTCAGATTTGTGTTTAAGCATAGGAGGTTTAGGTGTATGACCTAATTCAGAGTAACTGTTAGAATCTATGTTGATTTGTGTAAATATAGATTTAGTTGATTTTAGATTGATTAAGTTTGATGAGTCCGACTTGTTTAAGCAGTTCTGTTGAGGTTCAGAATGAGTGTTCTTGTTGTTTGATAGGAGTATTCTTGTTGTTTGCTAAGTAGAGATGGTGATATCCACTAATAGCAACTTGATTATCAATCAATCGAGTTCTATTCAGTCTGTGCGCAGATCTAAAAGAGAATCGAGAGCCAAAGCTCTGATAGCAATTGACTGGGTTTTAGTAAGAGTGATATTCTTACTGAGAATCGAATATGATAATCAAGTCAACGATTAAGTGGCAGAAACAAACAATCGAAGAACAATCAAGCAAGAAAATTACTCATAAATGTTGTTTGTATTGATATATGAAAGTTGACAAATTATAAAGAATAATTACAACAAAAATCCTCTATCAATCAACCATCACCTCAGTACGAGGTTAACTATTCTATATAGACAAGACAAGATGCCTTTACAAAATGACTAAACTACCCTGACCTATTACATCAGAAACTAGTCTAAGTCTTGATCCGCATCTCTTGCTTGTTCATCCGCATGACAAATGCGGATGAGATAATCCTGATCAGCATTAGTAAGTTGGTCATCCGCATTGGTTAATGCGGATGATCAAGTCTTGTCTGCATTTTCTTTTGTTCTTCCGCATTAGTCAACGCGGAAGAGTAACTTGTTCAGCATAAGTATTCTGTCTTCCGCATTGTTAATGCGGAAGAGTAAACACTTGTCCGCATCAGATTTTTTGTCTTCCGCATTGACTAATGCGGAAGATAACACTTGTTATTTTTCTTGCATGTCTTCATCCGTAATGCATCTTGGACTTGTGGGATTCTAGCTGAACAATCATCAATTCACCCATTGAGTTGGCATGTATGATCCTTTCAGGGTGCAACAGAGAGGCACATAACCTATCTTCTTGTTTGAGCAATTTCTTCTTTTTGCACAGATCTCACCAACAACATAAGTTATCAGTTTGATTGTATTTGCATTTTTCATGTGCTTTTGCTCATGCTTTGGTCTTACGCAAACTTTTGTGGCGTTTATTCTACTCATCACCCCTTATTGGAATCTTGTTGATTGTGTTAACCAGGGATAAGGCGTTACCCATAGCTAGTCAAACATTTTAGTTTAATCTTGAGATCACCAAAAGGTCTAGTCATCTATTGTGTTGAATGTACCGACATATCATCTGTGGTCTAGCAACCTCTAGGTCTACTTTCTTTGTGTTACCTTAGTAGTAGTTAGCTTATCTATCATATTTCCTTTTATATTGCTCAGATTACACAGACTTATACTTGAACTTTGCATCTTTTTCAATTTTGAATTTTAAAGTCCCAAATGGTTTGTACCTGTGTACTATCATATTCCAAACATTAAATCGGTATCACACATACGATCTTATTTACTTTCAACTTGCCTCTCCTTTTCCCTCGTTTTTTTTATTTTTTATTTAAAATTTTATTTCCTAGACCTATTCTCCCCCTAAAATTATAAAAACCACTATGGATTTGCGTTTGAGGATTTTAATGGGCAAGGAAAGACACTAATTGTGATTAAACTAATTAAACAAACACAAAAGAACAAACTAACATAACACTAAAATTTAAAAATTAAAAGAAACTAGACACGACGCATCAGACTATACATGGTCATCTTCAGGAATGACCTCACTTTTCTTTTTAACGCCATTGACCTCTAACAGATATAGAAAATGTGGTTTGTCAAAAGCCTTTGTATAGAGGTCAGCGCGTTGAAAATCAGTGTTTATTTTTATCACATCGATTAAATTCTTTTCAAAACAATCACGTATGAAGTGATATTTGATTCCAATGTGTTTGGTCTTAGGATATTGGACTGGGTTTTTAGTGACTGCAATCGCAGCAAAGTTATCAACAAAGATAGAAGTGGAAGTGAAATGCAAACCGTAATCCCGCATTTGCTGTTAAATCCATATGATTTGAGAACAACAGCTTGCAGCAGCAACGTATTCGGCTTCACAAGTTGACAATGAAACCGAGGTCTGCTTCTTACATTGCCAGGTTACTAATCTTCTCCCAAAGAACTGACACCCTGCTGATGTAGACTTGTAGTTCATCTTGCAGCCGCCGTAATCCGAGTCACTATACGCTCTAAGTTCAAAGTCATCATCATGAGGATACCACAACCCAAGTGTGGGTGTGCCCTTCAGATAACGAAATATCCTTTTGACCCCAATTCGATGGTTCACTTTAGGCTTTGCCTGATATCATGAGCATAAACATGTAGCATACATGATATCAGGTCTTGAGGCAGTGAGATACATGAGAGATCCAATCATCCTCGGTACATAGTGGCATCTACCAGATTACCATTCTCATCGGGTGCTACATCATGGTTTGTAGCCAATGGAGTGCCAGCTATGGGAGCATTCTCCATGTCAAACCAACTGAGAATATCCCCTACATACTTGGTCTGATGTAAGAAGATCCCATTTGGTGTCTGATCCACCTGTAACCCGAGAAAGAACTTCATCTCCCCCATGGCACTCATCTCAAACTCCACCTACATTAGTGCTTCAAATTATTTGCATAGTTCTTCGTTCTTTGAACTAAAAATTATGTCATCTACATAGATCTGTACTAGCAGTAAGTCTCCATCCTTTTCTTTGATAAATAGTGTGCAGTCAATGACTCCCCTGCGAAAGCCGTGTTTCACAAGATGAGTCGAGAGTTTCTCATACCAAGCCCTTGGAACTTGATGAAGCCCGTATAAAGCCTTGTCGAGTTTGTAAACTCTATCCCGATTATAAGGATCCTCAAATCCCTCGGGTTGACTGGCATACACTGTTTCTCTGATCTCACCATGAAGGAATGCACTCTTCACATCAAGTTGCTAAACTTTGATTTTCATATAAGATGCATAGACAAGGAAGATGCGGATGGCTTCCATCCTTGCCACTGGTGCAAATACTTCATTGTAGTCGATACCCTCAACTTGTCGAAAACGTTGAACAACAAGCCGAGCCTTGTTCTAATGATCACTCCCTGATCATCTTTCTTACATTTCAAGACCCATTTGGTGCCAATGACTTTAGCACCTTTAGGTCTATCCACTAGTGTCCATACACCTATCTTCTTAAACTGAAGAAGTTCTTCCTGCATGGCACTAACCCAAGCCTCATCATTTAGTGCTTCACTAACATACTTTGGCTCAAACTGAGACATAAATCAGCGGTATGCACCGTCATGAAGGTATCCTTTTTCCATCACAGAGGCATAATCAGCTGAATACAGCTAATTTCTAGTTTGAACCCCTGATCTCACATCTCCTATAATATTATCCAAAGGATGATAGACGTTTAGACGTGAGCCAGGAGTTATCGAAACAACCACCTCAGAGTCAAGATTATGAACATTTGGTTCTGGATCTGAGGCAATAGGAGTCTGAGGTTCTAAAGGTTCAGAAGCATGACTAGTCGATGCTTGTGAACTTGTGGTAGTCGGAACCTGTACAGCCTGGTTGATCTGATCATTTTCTTCATCAGAGGAGGAGTCACTCACATCAACTGCTCCCCTTAAGTTGGTAGGATCATGACTTGTTGTATCTTGAGACGGTGTGTTCAAGACATCGTGCATCATCTTGTTTGCCAACTCGTCTTCTGAAGAAGAAATATGTATGTTAAAGGACATGAAGAATCCATCATAGTCAAAGAAGTAAGCAGGCCCTTTTCCAGCAGTCGGTGTGATATATCTCTAAACATCAACATTACACCACACCTCTACTTGACCCATGGAGTTGTTGTAAACTCTCTTGTTCGGTATGTTGTATCCTAAAAAGATATCTTCATCAACCTTCTCACTGAATTTTCCCTCCCGAGTCTTCTTCAGCAGGGTGCACGGAGCACCAAACGGCTCGAGATATTCCAAGTTAGGTTACATCGCTGTAATAACTCATAGCACGTTTTTCCATGGCGTTTTACTACCAGAACTCGATTAAGAGTATAACATGCATTTGCCACTGCTTCATTCCAAAATTGGATAGGTAGTTTTGAGTCTGCCAGCATTATCCGTGCCATCTCTATCAAGCTGCGGTTCTTTCGTTCAGCAACGCCATTCATCTGAGGGGTATAAGCCGAGGTAAATTGATTCACAATTCCCTTTTCCTTGCAATATTCCTCCATCCTCTGATTCTTGAATTCGGTTCTGTTGTCTGAGCGCACCTGTCTTACCTTCAGCTTGTATAGGGATTCCAGTGTAGTTACCAATTCCTTGAAGGATTCAGATGTTTTTGATTTGGATTTCAGAAACATTACCCAAGAGAACCTTGAGTAGTCATCGGTAACTACATAGCAATACAAGTCGCCAACAATGCTTCTTGTACTGACTGGACCAAACAAATCCATGTGAAGAAGCTCAAGAGGAAGTTCTATAGAATGAACTCTCTTTTCCTTATGAGACTTCTTCGTCTGTTTGCCCTTTTTGCACGCAACACAAAAATCCGAGAGTTGGAAGTTTTTGACATTTACTCCTCTCACAAGATCATTCTGGATCAAGTGATTCATTTTCCTCGGATTTATGTGTCCCATTCTCCTATGCCAGGAGATGGAGTCCTTCTCAGTAGCTTTGGAGAAGAAGCATTGGACTTCACGATCCGTTGTGGAGGCCTTTGAGAGATCCAAGACATAAAAATCATTATATCTTGAAGCTGATATTAGAATCTGATCCTCCGGGATCACGTAGTCCTTCTTTAGAACGTAACACTTCTTGTTGTCAAAAACTACCTTGAATCCTTGATGACAGATTTGAGAAACTGAAAGCAAGTTATTTTGTAATTTTTGGACATAGTTTACCTTATCAAACTTAACTTTCTCATTTCCCACTTCTCCTTGGGCTGTGATGTACCCGCCTTTGTTTCTAGCAAATGAAACATGCCCTCCTTTAGTTTGTCTGACATTTGATAAGAGAGCTCTATTCCCTGTCATGTGCCTGGATGCTCTGCTATCTACAATCCACGTGTTAGTCTTAGAACTATAGCGAACACCCTGGACAATCAATGAAAACATTAGTTTATGTTAGGAACCCAGGCCTTAACTGGCTTGGGTTTCCCTGAGGCATCACACATCATAAATTCAACCCATTGACCCTTTGAGGTTGAGGGAAGCTTAGATTTCTGATTGTTCTCATTTTCAGACACTGATGAGGGTTTTTCTTTCCATAATCCAGATTTGTGTAAGGCCTGTTTGTGGTAAACAGACGACTGGCTGATGGATTGAACTTTAGGTTCACTAGCCCTTTTTGGAGGTGTCATAGAGTTCCTCTTAGAAGAGCCAGTTGTAGTTGCAGAAAGGTCAACTTTCCTCCTCGGTGTCTGGGAATAAGGACAATGAGACGCTATGTGACCATACTCTCCACAGTTATAGCAGGATCTGCTTTTAACTTGATGGTTTCTATTTTTTGGTGGAGATGCAGATGTCACACAGTTGACCTTATTATGTTTGGATTGAGACACTTCTTTGTTAGATGTATGAGTTGGTTTTACAAATTTAATTGCTTTACCTAGTTTTATATCTTTGATCTCTTGTTTACTTGGACTGTAACATGATGCACGTGATTGATTAGGTTTTATAGTCTTTTTAGGTTCTTGTTTGACTTTGTTTGACCCTAACTTTAAACTAACCTTTTCAAATTCTTTTTCTAGATTAACACAAGGCATCTTTCCTATTGCCTTTGAAGTGGCCTCCTTTTGTTTAGAGTCAGATTCACTTGATTTACATATGGAATCTGGATCATTAACCAGAGGAGTGGACACCACATGATCCTTGATTGGGTTATTGTTAATCGGTTTACTTTTGGTGTTCATCAAGGTCTCAAGTGGTGGTGGAACCACTTTGTATCCCAGCCCCTCCCTATTATTTCTCTCTCTCACTAAGTGTTGGACAATGTGTGATGAGCTTGTCCAACTATGCAGTTTTTGTTTTAACGAGTTGACTTCTACTTCTAAAACTGCTTTTTGCTTCTTAGTGTCCTCTAGAGAGTTCAGATAGTACCTAATGTCATTTGCTTGGTTAAAAGCAACTACCTCAGTTTCCCTAAGCTGTTTATTCAATAGGTCTATCTTTTCCTTGTAACTATGCTCGTTTTGTTTTAACACTCTATTTGCCTTTGTGCACAGTTCCAGGTCCTTTACTAAGTTATCGTTATGATCTAATAACCTAGCGAATTTTGAATATATACTTTCTCTGAATTTATTACATTCTAAGCAAGCATGATTATTAAACAGCTGGTCAGTAGTACTTACCTGGGATTTCGAAGAGGAATCAGCCATGAGTGCAGACTCGGTTGTCTCTGGTTCTAGTGATTTAGATGATGATGCCGATTTTTTTCTTCAGGCAGGTGGTTGACCACATTTGTAGTGTCTTCAGAATTTGACATCGCGAGCTCTACTGCTATATCTCCCTCACTGGCAGAATCGTCATCAATATCCTCCATATTAGCTATGTTGGACTCTCCCGGTGAGACGAACCGGAAGCTCCAGTCCTATCCTTCATCCTCGTTAGCAGTTAAGGCTTTTGGGTCCTTACTGGATGAGGTAGAACTACTAGATGTGGCCTTGTCCTGATGATTAAAGGACGAGAAAGGATTGCCATTACCCGTCTTCTTTGGTTTTACACACTCCCTCTTGAAGTGTCCCTTCTCACCGTAGTTGAAACAAGTAACCTTTGACTTGTCGAACCCAAAGGTTGTGTCTTTTGAGGCAACCAAGTTCTGTCCGGTCTTTTTGACAAACTTTTTAGCTCGTCGGACAACACTTGCCAGACCCCACATTATGTCCATCCGTTCCAACTCCATCTCATCCACCTGCTCATAATCTTCATCTGCCAGGTGGCAGTTTCCTATCTTTCCAGCAACTTATCCATCGTAGGATTGAACCACCACAGTTAAGAGGTCCATATGTTCTCTGGCCACCTCCACAGTCACATTCCCGAAGTTTTTGGTTTTTAGTTTTGCTGCATTAGCTTCAGGTATCATATATGGGTGCTCGACGACCCTGACATTTCGGATCCTGAAATTGAGGGCTGTGCTGGAGTTGTTGCGCTTGAGACAAAGGCAGTTTGCAATGGTGCTCCAGATGTCTTGACCGGAGGAGTTGCATTGTAGAGTGCAGGATTCTGATCTTAGTTAGCCTTTTGGGCTCGATACTTCATCCTAAGCTCCTCTTCTCTCAGTTTCAGAATGAAGTCATTTATATCTAACTTCGAGAGCATTCCATTCTGTCTGAGATTTGAGACAAACGAAGCCCATTTTTCTGGTAATCCATCAGCAAAATTGGATACCTTATCCTCCATCGATGTATCCACTCCATGAGTGTGCATCTCACTCATCAAGTGGTAGCATCTATTGATCACATCATCAAAGCCTTCTTTTCCCATAGAAGAGAAGTTGTCAAACTCCTTCTTCAAGGCTTTTGCCTTGATGGCCTTCAGAGAGGCATTTCCATCATACCTCTTCTCCAACGCATCCCAAAGTTTCTTTGCTTGAGTATACTCCGAATACTGATGGAAAATATCCTTCGGAATAGACCGAGTAAGCAAAGCGTAGACTTTCTTCTCAGCATTTTGTTTTACCTTCTGAGCATCCGACATGCCACTTAGAGTAAGTTTGACTCCGTCAGCTCCTACTGGCATGCTATAACCCGACTCGATGGCTTCCCACAAATTTGTATCTACACCATTTAAGTAGATTTCAAAACATTGCTTCCATTGTGGGTAGTGGTCTAACGTAATAAGTTTTGGGGTTTATTGTGAATACCCACGTCGTTCTCCAACAGCAGTAGATTCTGAATACGTGTGTCTCTACTTGTTGTGTATGCTGAAAACTGGTCCTCCATTACACTTAACTTTATTATTTAACAAACTGCTAATGTATGAAAATGAAGGTATGTGATTGAACTTATTCGTGCGATTGAACAAATGTGGATGGTTCAATCGTGCGACTGAACAAATGCGGATGAGTCAGTTGTCCGAATGAATTAATGCGCTAGTCCGAATGAAAATCTCAGTCGTACAAATGAAGGTACGAATGAGTCCAATCGTGCAGTTGGAGAGTGCGAATGAACTCGGTCGTGCGATTGGTCTAATCGTACGACTGAACTTGCTAAAGTTTGATAATTCAAAGGTTTAAATTGTTTTGTCTGTAATAACTCGAATTTGATCAAACCCTAATAGCCGTAAAAACTCAACTTTTCAATCAGGAAACGTCTAAGACTCCGTTAGACACAAAAGGATTGTGTTTTTTATGCAGAAACACAATTTTTGTATCAAAACTACTGAATCAACACGTAATCAAGAGCCAAGGCTCTGATACCACTTGTTTGGACCTGGTATTTGAATAAAACACCAACTGATTAACATGTTAAACCAAACCAAATAGTGTGGACTCCTATTTGATTGGCAATCCAATCAATGAGAACCCACGGAAAAACAATAACGTATTGAATCTAATGTCAAGAATCGATTAGGAATCGATCTACAGCGTTCTATGAACTTGGAGTACGAACTTAGAGGCTTCTGGACGGCTAGGGTACGTCTGGAGTCGAAGTGGATTCAATGCTTACGTTTTTCCACGAATTAGGTGGTATTTATAGGTTAGGGTTGCTCATTCGGACAACTGAACCATCAGCATTGTTTATTTGTGCGATTGAGCCATGCGGTTGATCCATTCACACGAATGAGTATGCAGTCGTGCGACTGAGCCAATCTCATGTTACATTCATACGACTGATCCAGTCTCCTGGTTCAGTCGTGCGACTGAGTCATTCGTATGAAGTTGTTCATGCGTATGGTCCATTAGCATGGGCCATTCGCATGATGACTTCATGTTATTAAGTTTGAATGTATTAATTGTCATAAAATTATTTATATTAATTCAAACAACCATAAACCTATATAATCAAGTCAATATGCGTTAAACAACTCATTAATGAAATATTAAACACTATAAACACAACCAAACATTTGTATTTCATTAAATACCCAATGATTACATAACTGTAAGACAATAAAGACATATTTAATTTCAAATCAGAATCTAGGTACATATGTATCAACATATTACAATGAAGTGTTTGCACCGGTGGCAAGGATGGAAGTAATTCGTGTATTTCTAGCCTATGTGTCCTACATGAAGATTAAAGTTTATCAATTGGATGTGAAAAGTGCATTCCTTCATGGTGAAATCCGTGAAACAGTTAGCGTCAGTCAACCTGAAGGATTTGAGGATCCTTATCAACAGGATAGAGTTTACAAACTCGACAAGGCTCTTTACAGGCTCCATCAAGCCCCTAGAGCCTGGTATGAGAAACTCTCAACTCATATAGTGAAACATGGTTTTCGCAGAGGAGTTATTGACTGCACGTTATTCATCAAAGAAAAGGATGGTGATTTACTCCTGGTATAGATATATGTGGATGACATAATCTTCAGTTCCAAAAATGAAGAATTATGTAAAGAATTTGAATCTGTAATGAAAGCAGAGTTTGAGATGAGTGCCATGGGGGAGATGAAGTTCTTTCTTTGATTACAGGTGGATCAGATACCAAAAGGAATATTCCTGCATCAGACCAAATATGTAGGAGATATCCTCAGTTGTTTCGACATAGAGAATGCTACAACTACTGGAACTCCACTTGCCACTAATCATGACATGGCACCCGACGAAAATGGTGATCTGGTTGATGCCACCATGTACAGAGGAATGATCAGATCTCTCATGTACCTCACAGCCTCTCGTCCTGATATTATGTACGCCACGTGTCTGTGTTCCAGATATCATGCAAAACCAAAAGTAAATCATCTTATCAGAGTTAAACGGATTTTTCGTTATCTAAAGGGTACTCCAACACTCGGTTTGTGGTATCCTCATGATGATGACTTTGAGCTTACAACGTATAGTGACTCGGACTATAGTGGTTGCAAGATGAATTACAAGTCAACATCAGCGGGATGTCAGTTCTTTGGTAGACGATTAGTCACCTGGCAGTGTAAGAAGCAGACATTAGTTGCTCTGTCAACATGTGAAGCTGAATATGTTGCTACTGCAAGTTGCTATTCACCAATCATTTGGATTCAACAGCAAATGCGACACTACGGTTTGCAATTTTCTAACACCCCTATTTTTGTTGATAATTCTGCTGCAATTGTTGCCACCAAAAATTCGGTCCAACACCCTAAAACAAAACACATCGGTATTAAATATCACTTTATACGTGACTGTTTTGAAAAACAATTAATCAATGTTGTTAAAATTAATACTAATTTTCAACGCGCCGACCTCTACACAAAAGCATTTGACAAACCACGGTTTTATATCTTTTAGAGGTTAATGACGTGAAAAAGAAAAGTGATGTGATTCAAGAAGACGACAGTTCTTTGTCCGACAATTAGTTTTTAGTTTATTAATATTTTCTTTTATTTTATTTTCCTGTCTTTTAAAATCCAAAAATAAAAAGATTTTCGGTTTTAGAATTTTAGAGGGAGAATAGTTTTAGTTTAGTATTTATTTAATTAAAAAACAGGGAAGGCAACTTAGCTGAAGGAAATGTAATCAAATCTGTGATTATGATTCAAAATTTATGGAAAATGATAGTACACAGGGAAGAAATTGTTTGGGACTTTAAAACTAGTGTGTTCAAAATGCTAAATTCGAATTACAAGTCCGAGAAGTCTAAGCACAATAAAAGAAAAATAATAGTAAAACTAGTTTGCTACCGAGGTAACATAGAGAAAGTAGACCTAGAGGTTGCTAGTTCATTATATGATGTGTTGGTAAATTCAACACAATAAATGAGTATACTTCATTGTTGAATTAAATTCAAACTAATTTGTTCAACTTGCTGTGGGTTCTTATCGTATCCCTGGTTAACACAATCAACACATTCCCAATAAGGGGTGATGAGCAAAATAAACGCCACAAATGTGTGCGGATGACCATAAATATGAGCAAAGCACATGGAAAAACTGCTAAAAGCAATTGAGCTAATGACTAATGTTGTTGGTGTGTTATGTGCAAAAGAAAAATAAATGCTCCAACAAGAAGATAGGATGTGTGCCTCTCTGCTGTGTGGTGGCACTGACCTAAGGATAAGCATAACCTAAATATTCTAGAATTCATTGTTGTTTGCACCACTCTGCTGTGCAATGGCACTGACTTGAGGCTTGGCATCTCTTTGAAAGCTCTTAGAATAGTTTCTTCTTGTCAAATACCCATAGACTGGTCAAAAATCTCCTAAGGAATGTTGATTACCATATAAGTGTGGGATTTACAAATTCTTGTTGAAACAATGTAACCTAATTCATCACCAATGCGAGTCAAAAATCTGTGTTTGGATTGAAGTGGAAAAATATACTGACAATCATCGTGGTTGCAACTCTTGACAATCAAAATCAATGTGCGCATCTTATAGTTCTAGTATGATTTCTTGAAAGTGCTATAACTCTCAGAAAAAACAAGAATCTAGCATCAAAGTGCATATTAAAAGGGGTTCCCAAATGATTATGATATACCTGTATGATTCCATAATGAATTATTCCAGAAATGATCAAATTAACTTGAAGTTGTTCTGCTAAGGAAGTAAAATTGGTTAGATGTATTCTAAAATATTTCCATCCATCTTAAACCCAAAACCACAAAAACATGTCTTGATTTCCTTTAAATTTCAAGTTATTTTCTATTTTCTAGTTTTTATGTTGCGTAAATGTCAGACTATACAACTAGATGAGTCTATGAATCATTCACTAAAAAAGGGTCACGTCTGAGGTGACCAATCGTTTTAAATTAAAAAGATCACGTCTATGGTGATCAATCGGTTCCAAACTAAAAGGATCATGCCTGAGGTGATCAAATGGTGTTAACTTAAAAGGGTCATGTCTAATATGATCGAAGGTCATAATTTCAAATATCAAAAGCTAAAATTTTAAGTGGTTGAAAGTGTATGAGTTCAAGCTCATAAGTATGAGCCAATCGCACGATTGAGTCATAAGGATGAGCCAATCACATGATTGAACCATAAGTATGAGCTAGTCACACGATTGGACCATGAGCATGGGACAACCATGTGATTGGATCACAAGACTAAACCAATCGTACGAATGGATTAAGGAGCATAAGCCAGTCGCACGACTGAAGCATGAGTATGGGCCCAGTCGCATGACTAAAGCATGAGTATGGGTCCAGTCACACGATTGAAATTTAAAATAGTATAAATAAGGGGGTTAGTCGGTCGTAACCCTTACCACCCTTCAAAGCTCTTTGAAATCACCCACACACTCACATACTTTGCTCAAATTTCATTTGACTGATATTACCGATTGATTGTGATCCTAACGTGTGTTCTACTCATCTACAGGTACCGGGCAACTAAAATCGATCCAAATGAATGTCTTAATCGCACCTTTAAGGACCGATTATGCTAAAACCTAGAACCGAGACTATACCCTAAAAATAGACCACTTAAATGGACATAAAAGTTGATTTAAAGGACATTAAGTGTTATTTAGAAACTTTGCGGTCCAAATGAGTCTAAACACGAAGTCTAATATAAAGTTTCGACAAAGATTCAAATCCAAGGTTTCAACAGTGAAGGATGCGAATGGACATGCTAATAAACTTCAGTCGCACGATTGAGCCAAGCGAACGATTCAATCGCACGATGAATCATGCGTTTGGGTCAGTCACACGACTGATTCAACCACATGGTATAGCATATGACTAAGTTCATCCGCGAGCTCAATAGCACGACTAAATTCAGCCGCATGCTCAATCGGACGACTAAACTCAATCGTACGACTGAACTCAACCGCACGACTGAACCAGTTTGAACAAAGCACTTTAAGTTCCAAATGTCATCTCTTATGCATAAAGCTAACATATATGTTTCTTGTGTTGTAGCAACATGGCTGATAGATGGACGATAAGCACGAAGCACAACATCTGTGCACTCTTAGATGCTACTACTCGAAATGCTTCCAAGTTTGCTGGGATTATAGCCTTTCTACGGAGATTGAGGATCTTCAAGGCCATATCTACACCCTGCACACCCTACCGATCTATATAGCAGGCCTTTTGGGAAGGTGCTTTAGTTGACAGGTCCACTGAGCCCCACAATATTTGGAGATCAATCTTCAGACAAGAGATTAGGATCACTGCAGCAGATCTAAGGCGAGTCTTGGATCTGGGTGAGGATGGTGCCCACCCAACCAAGCTGCATCCCCTGACTGTTCGGGGATGCTTTCTAAGGATGAAGTACACTAGGGATATCAATGCAGGTGTGCTCAACAAGAGAAACTTGTGCCCCCAGTTCAAGTACTTGGCTCATTTCATCCTTAAGTTCATAGCATCAAGGAGAGGAGCATTCGATGAGATGTCAGATCAAATCCAGAATGCATACGTTGCTCTGGTACTGAACCACCTGTTCAGTTTCTCCCACATGTGATTCTCCTACATGATAGAGAACATCGAGGCTAAGGGCAAGGAAGGCTTCTACATGTACCCAAGGTTTTTATAGATGATCATTGACGGGAAGCTTCCTCTGTTGCTAAAAGAGAAGGATGATGGTGTTGTTCTATGTTAGGACCGTTAGGTACGGAGTACTAACTGATTACGTGTATACCAAACCAAATATTGCAGAATCATATTTGATTGGCGATCCAACCAGGAGAACGCTAGTATAATCAATTTAAGAATGAATCAAAACGTTAAAAATGATTGTAAGATGATTAGCTGCGATTTATGAACTTGGAACAGGTTTTCTTGGGTCTCTAGAAGGCTAGGGTACGATTGTGTGCGTAGGGATTCGAATTGTTACGTTTTTCCACAAATTAAGTGGTATTTATAGGTTAGGGTTTTCCATTCATGCGACTGAACCATTTGCATGGTTCAGTCCTGCGACTGAAGCATGCGGTTGATCCATTCGCACGACTGAAGGTCCAGTCGTGCGACTAAGTCAACCTCATGTCACAATCGTGCGACTGAGTCAACCTCATGTCACAATCGTGCAACTGATCCAGTCTCCTGGTTCAGTCATTCGACTGGTTCATTAGCATTAAGTATTCATGCGTATGGTCCATTAGCATGGTCCATTCGCATGAAAACTTCACAAGATTAAGTTTTAGAACATTTCTCAATAATTATTAACTAAGAACTATATAAACAACCACAAACCTATATAGTTAATTCAATATGTGTTATCACACAATAAACAATGAAATATTAAACATTATAAACATCAACTACACATTTCATTCCATTCATACCCAACCAATTACGTATATATAAGACATGAAAGATTTTACATTTGAGCTCCTAAACTAGATACACATGTATCTACAAACTCCCCCTTGGACCTAGTTTACTTTATTGTCTATCATTCTTCATCAGCTCTTCAAATTTCTTGTACTTCTCCTCTCTTGTAGCTCCAGCATGTATCTCAAATGCGAAACAGAGCCTTGTAACATTTTGGAACTGGAGGGCTTGTACAATGTCTTGCAAATCATAAAACAGTGGCCACTTGTACAATGTGTATACATCATCAGCTGACAAGTTAGTTAGCCACATTGGGTCAAATACCCGAATAGTGTCCATTTGTCCCTCTTTTTGCAAGACTATAACAGCTTCACCTGTTCTTCAATCATAGTACCACCATTTAATGTATGGAGTGAAATCCTGTGGCATTTCCCTTAGAGGGATTCTTGACATTGTGCGCGAAGGACTCCACTTCAGCACTATCTTTGGCTTTCCAGTAATGGCATCAACTTTAGACCGTCTGATGTACCTCTTCGGTTGTTGAGGTTTGAAGTTGACCCACCTTGTGTGGTACTGTTTCTGCAATGCAGCCTCAAACCAACCTGACATTTTCCTTGGGTTAGCATATAGCAATTTTAGTTTGGCCAGCTGGTTGAGCTCAAAACCAAGGAGAGTCTTCAGATCATGTGGGAATCTAAAGTACTCTATTCCATTTCTCCTTCTTGACAGCATAGACATTTAGATCCCTAAAATATGCCCAAGCTATAATCTTTCCTGACACCTTTATGCTTCTTCACTTTGTAGAGCTTGGTGTAGGCACTCGGCTTTCGAGCAGTACGTTAGGCTTTGATCTCTACAAAACAGGCCACCTATTCAGCCTTGGGCTTGATCCTTATTCTTCTCTAACTCTTGCTCCATTTGATCTAGTTTTTCAAACCTATAACTGACAAGAGTGTCACCCAGATTGGGGACTACATTTCCCTCTCTGTCAGCCATACTCTGGATAGTACTGGGCTGTGACGTCTTCAATCTCTATCTCGTCCACATCATTAAGCTTGTCGTCACTAGCCACGTCAATGGAAGGGGCATCCTTGACAATTTCATCTAGATTTAGGTGGAATATCTCCGCAAGTTACACATCAGTGAGGTCATGAATTATTTCTCCTTCTTCAGGAGTATAACTCACAGACCTCCTGACAATCCCTTGCAAATCAAGTATCATAGTGAATTGAACCTTGATTTTCTTTAAGAGAGCAACATCATATTGATCTTGTTGAGATGGTTGATCTGCTTTATTTAAACATTTAACACATCAATCATTTGTCAATAATCAAGACAGTTAAATAGAAAATATATATATATAACATTATGTACATAAGTTTAATACATGATTCTATTACACAAGATTTAAAATTACATAAACATCTAAACATTACTTTTATCTTGAATCATGGGCTCTTCTTCTGGCGGGGCTGAGGACGAGGCTCCCTGATCCTGTGACTTCTTGGAGAGTCTTTATCTGGTTTGAGTGGCAACTGAAGCACCCTCATCATCTCCTTCCTCATCATCTCCTTCCTCGTCATCTCCTCCTTCTTATTTTCCTGCTCCATCATCACCTCTTTCGTCTGTCTCATCCTAATCCTCATCATCATCATCATCTCCCTCTCTGATCTTGAGAGGCTCATCTTTAGTGCCTTTGAGCCTGAGCATGATGGTCTTGTTTGCAGTCTCCAACTCCCTAATCCTTTTAGTTGATTGGTCATTTAGCTCCTTGAGTTGGTGATCTGCTGAGCCTACTGAGATATCTTCTGAGCTTGGGTAGCATTATGCTCCGCAAGCTGACGTAGTTGTGTAGCTCTCTCTTCATCAGCTGCCAATAGCTTCAGCACCATTCTTTTGAGTGGTAATAGCTATTCCTCTCCCCCAATAAGGGGTAGAGATGATCCTGAAGTGAATGACGGGTGGGAGGATGGTCCGGCTTGGTGGCTAGTGGTGGTAGTGGTGGCAGTGATGAATACGAGTGGTAGTATAGGAATGGGTGGAGTGGCAATAGTGGTGGTGGGTGAGGTAGTGGTAGGTGGAGGTGTGGTAGTAATAGTGGACGGTGTGGTAGTAGTGGTGGTGGGTGAGGTAGTGGTGGTGGTGGTAGCTGTGGTGGCAGTAGGGGAAGAGGCACTGATCAACGTGTACCTCCGTCTCTTGGGCTTCATCCCGTGGGGCTGAGCCATCCTGTTGGAGCATGTATTGTCATATATAGTGTGTCCGTCGCTTTTCGAATAGTCTAGCCTTAATGTAATACACCTTATATGTTGTAAGCACATGAAACTGGGTCATTCGTAGGAGCATATGCGAATGAGACTCAGTCGTACGACTAAGCCATGCTATCGGACCAGCCGTGCGACTAAGAGATGCGATTGCGATATTCATAAGACTGAACCATAAGTATGGTCCGGTCATACGATTGAACCATACGCATGGTCCAGTCGTACGAGTGAACCATACGCATGGTCCAATCGCATGAATGGGCCCAGTTGCATCTAATATAGGCCGAGGCCTATATATACCAGTTTCAATTTGTAGAGAGATGAAGTTTTTTGAGAGGAGTCTACTCGAAGCCTAGGGCTTCCGGATGAGAGGGGAGATCATGCTCGATCTCCCCTTGCCAAGAGTCTTGATTCTTATGTTGAAACAAGCTTGTAATCATTATGGTTTATCAATGAAACCAATTTTTGATAGTTCGTGTTATTGATTTGACTTTTGGTTTTGGTTGTTTATCCTTCCATCAAGAACACGCTCGGATGTTTACTGAGCCAGCGACTTTACAATTGGTATCAGAGCTAGGTTACTGCTGGAATGATCTAACAATCATTCTAGCAACCCGAGCTCTTGATTTTTGGATCTAATTTCAGATCTTGACGTTAAACCCACTTTGTGTTCTTCGTGTAATGCTCAGATCTTGTTACGTCTGGTGTTTCTATGTTAAAATTGAACTCGAAACCACATTCTGGTCACCCTTTTGAATCGCATGATGTCTATTTCGTTTCAGTTCATGTAAAATTCGTCAGATTAGGGTTTTGGGCAGCCCTGGTGGCTGCAGATCTTAAAATCTGCGTGCAGACCCGTTCATGCGACTAGGCCATGTGAATGGACCATTCATATGACTGGACCATGCTAATGGACCATTCATGCGACTGGACCATGCTAATGGACCATTCGTGCGACTGGACCAGTCGTATGTTCAATTGTGCGACTGGACCAGTCGTATGTTCAATCGCACGAATGAGCCATCCGCATTGACACATCCGCATTTGTTCCAGACCAAGCCTCTTACACAGATTTGAGGATGAGCAAAGCATATTCACCTTGAGGTTCTTTTGTCAAACAAGTTCGATGTATACCCCATTACTCGTTGGACTTCTAGAATAGGTGAATGTAGTTGGAACACGAAAGAGAGAAGAGAAGATGTCAGCAGTCGGTGCTGATTTTGTGGGGTAGTCGGGAGCATCTGACTATTTATGGGCCAATCAAGTTATATCTATCCGCATAGAAAGGATTCTCATTCTTAGGGGGAATCCATGTATAGAGAGATTGAAGACGCAATCAGAAAGTGATGATGTGAGCTGGTTTCTGATGATGAATCTGAGTGCACGTTGATTTGGTTGAGATTGTCAGTTGTGGATTGGAACCTTCTACCTTTTGCCCAATACACTGTATGAAGACGCCAAGAGAGCACAATGTTTATATATTGGGATATGCTGAATGTGAGGGGGAATTTCTACAGGTGTTAATGTTAATCAGGTTAGCCTGTGTGAAGATTGAAGCAATGGAAAACTGTTCATGTCATTATCTGGAAAAATCAGTCATATGGGGAATCTTGATGCTATGATGGTGTTCTGCAAAGTAAACGAAAGCTATTGTGCCTAAATTCATTTTCAGGGATATTGTAGCAACCTGACAGATCGGCAATGTTGGCTAATTTGGTTTTGTTTGATTCTATTGGCAACCAGAGCAAAGATAGACTGAAGATTGTAAGAGGTGTTATCTACTATTCGCAAGTAACATCCAAGGGGAATTTGTTGGAGCATATATTATCATATATAGTGTGTCCGTCGCTTGTCGAATAGTCTAGGCTTAATGTAATACACCTGATATGTTGTAAACTATTGGACCAAAAGAACCAATGAGCCTGATCAGAAAAACCTCTAAGTCCCACAGACATTACAACTGCTGAAGAAGATCACAACAGCTAAAGACATCAGCTGATTACAAGGTCTGAAGACAAAGTCTGAAGACAAGATCTGAAGACTTCTACTGAAGACAAAGTCTGAAAGTAAAGTACTGAAGACAAAGTCTGAAGCTATGAGCTGAAGACAAAGTCTGAAAGTAAAATTCTGAAGAACAAAGACTGAAGACAAAGACTGAAGACCAAAGTGATGAGTAGTTGTTACAACAGCTGAAGTTATCAACTTCAGTAGTTGTCACAACAGCTGAAGTTAACAACTTCAGTAGTTGTGATGGTTTCCTTTTAGTACTTGTAATTTACTTTTCAGTAGTTATAGTTTTAGTAGTTGTAGTTCATAGTTTTATGTTTTTGTACTTAACATTCTCTGAGATGTAATCAGTAGTTGAGAACATTCTCAGTAGTTTGCATAGTTTCAGTTGTTTGAATAATTCTATTAGATGTCACTATCAAGTGACATCAGCAGACGTCACATCTCCTATATAAGAGATGTTGACCTAGTTGTAACGTGTGACATTCAGCCACCACGAAAGCATATGAATGAAATATTCCTTTGCAGAATTCTCTCTCTATAACCGTTTACTTTTCATTGAATATCAATTGTGTTCTTGCGAATTGTCTACTTCATTGTTCAAATTCCGCTGCGATCTACTCTAATTAATCAAACTTAGATCTCTAATCCTAACAAATGGTATCAGAGCTGGTTAATCACTGATCGATCTAACAATTGATCATTGAAACTGCTATTTCAATATCTAAGTTTGATTGAATTAGCATATTTGCAAGAATTGGTTATAGATCATTGAATTTCTGCTGCTTTTGGTTATATGCTTTGAGTCTTCTCTTGGTTCATATTGAGTTTGTTGTGTTTTGCACTAAATCAGTTAAAACTTAATTGAATTTGGTTGAATCTGAGAATGACTACTCCTTCTAATGACCCTCACAATACCGGTTCCTCAACCAAGCCTCCGATGCTGGTTAGGACTGAGTATAACATATGGCAACGAAGAATGCTTCATCACCTGTCTGTTAACAGTTCAGGTTGTTAGACATCTATGGTACATGGTCCATAGAAGCCTATGGTGAACAATCCGGAAACCAACCAAATGGTTCCGAAGAAGAAGGAACAATACTCAGATGAGGATCGAAAACTGTTTGAGATTGATGCTAAAGTGCATGGTATTCTGGCCATGGCTCTACCTAATGAAATCTATTCTGGGCTTATACATCATGAAACTGCTCATGACCTCTGGAATGCATTGAAGGAACAATTTGGTGGAACAGATGAGGTCTTAGCAAACAACAGAGAAATCCTTGCCCAACAATATGAGACATTCTCTCATAGGAAGGGTGAGTCACTGACTCAACATTTGAGCGTTTTTCCTATTTGATCTCTGAGCTGAAAATGGTCAAACATGAATACACTAATAGCCAGATGAACAACAGATTCGTCAGATCACTGCCTGAGAGATGGGACACATACACCATTGTCCTACGCTCGAGTGCAAATCTGGATAGCCTATCTCTCACCCAACTCCATGGGAAACTGCTTACATTTGAAAGAGAGATAGAGCAGAAAAGGAAACTGGCATCATCAAGAAAGCTCACTGATGACTTTGTATGAGGGAACACTGCCTTGGTTGGTCATGAGTCAGAATATGCTGCATCAGAAAGCAATTATGATGAGCATATAGATTTCTCTTCAAACAGTTCAGATCATGCATTTGTTAGTGTTGACAGTCAGTCAGGCTGTAATAGTGACAATTTGTGTTTCATTATGGATGATTTGAAGGGTATTGCTGATGATGACTTAGAAGAGATGGATATTCTAAGCCAAATGGCCTTGATTAATATCAGATCTCAAAAGTTCTACAAGAGAACTGGTAGGAAATTTCCAGGACTCTCTGGCACAACCAAAGTTGGTTTTGACAAGAGTAAGTTGAGGTGTCACAAATACCACAGGCTTGGACAATTTGCAAGAGAGTGTAGATCAACTGGATCTAACTCCTCTGCACCCTTTGTGACTTTTCCAAGCAATAGTCCACAAAACAGAGGGCAACATCCTGCTAGTTCTGGTCATCATGCACAACCTATATCTCCTGCATATTTTGTCCCTCAGGGTCCAATGTCATATCCATATGCCTGCTATTACATGCCACAGCCAAATCCAGTTCAAGTTCCTATTACACAACAACCTCAAGCCTTACCTGAGCCTCTACCATCTCAATCATCTCAATCACAACCTCATCATAGCTTCTTCACCCCTAGTGTTGTTGACTGGAGCAGTTTACCAGATGATCTCTCTGGTAATGAGCATTTATTTGCTGGTGATGGTCAACATGGTGGTGAACATCCTTTTGGGAATCTTGCTCTCATGGCCCTAGAGTCTACTGAGAATTCATGCTCCAATACATCTTCATCACAGGTAACCCAGGTATCCTCTAAGGCTAAGGCCAAGCTATGTTCTGAATCTTGCGTAGCTGCATTTATCTCTATTAGAGAGGCAAATGTAGCTTTAATAAATCAAAATCTTGAGCTTGAGCAAACCCTTTCCAAAAGAAAAGTTGAGTATGAGTCTGTTCTTAATGATAAAGATGATGAGATTTTAAGCTTAAATGCCAATTAAATGATGAAAAGGCTAAGCTAGAGGTCATTCTTGAGAACCATAGAGACTCAAAGAAAACTTGCAGCTACCCAAGTTGAGTGTGACCGTTGGGTATCATCCTGCAAGGGATTTGAAATGCTGCTCAGCAAGCAATCTGCTTCGAATGTGAAGTTTGAATAGGTTACAATCACATTGCACCACCTATAGATTTTACTCCAAAATCAATGGTAAAACCTGAAGGTGAAAGTAATTTCCAACCCATCATCATGTGCATCATCCTCAAGTGATCACCCAAAATCACAAGATGAAATCAGTGTTGATACCTCAGCAAATCAATTTCCTGATGGGTTAACTACTGATAAGCACATGAAGCTGAGTACTTCAGATGTTGTCCCTCAAAGTACCTCAAGTACTGAAGGGCAAATAAGAACATCTAAAAAGCATTTCAAATCAGCTAAAATAAAAGGATTAACAACTGCTGATGAATCTATCATACAGTCTTTCAGGACGGATAGAGAACAGATGAAGAACAAGTCTTCAGTTGTTACAGATCCTTTAGTACTTAACACAAGTACTGAAAGGAGGAAAGTACTGAAGATCACACCTTCAGTAGTTTCCACATCAGCAGTTGATCAATCCAAGATGAAGAATAAGCCATGTGAAATATGTGGTAAATTCAATCATCTTTCTGATGAATGTTGGTACAGAAAGGGTTCCAAACTCAACAGAGATAAGCTCATTAAAATCCAGATGGATGAAATGAAAAATGAGTTTGAGACCAAGTTTGTACCACAGTCATCCCAATGTGATAAACCCAAGCCTTCATCCAAATCCAAAAAGAAGGATAGGGTTTATCATGGAACAGCTGATAGTGCTCCTCATGACAAACATCAGACTAAGTCTGTGAATTTCAAGGAGGAAATGGTGGGTCATAGGAACTCATCAAAAACAAGTACTGATATGTCCCAAGAGCTGAAAGCTTTAGCTACAAATCAGACACAACTTGTTATGATGGTTCAGCATTTGTTGGGGAGAGTTAACCAACTAGATGCACCTGTGATCAAACCACTGAAAAGGCATTCCAAGCCCAAATCCAAGGAATCCATTTCAGCACCATCTCCATCTTCATCAGCTGTTAATCATAAGAAACAAGTTATGGTTAAATCTGTTAAAGAAAACAGACCCAAGACCAAAATGGTTTGGGTCTCAAAACCTAACTAGTTCTTGTGATAATGCAAGGTTCTTTAGCATGCCAAAGGAGCATCTGGTATGTAGACAGTGGAGGATCTATGCATATGACTGGAGCAGTTCTCTTCTTAATGACTACTCTCAAGGAAATAAGGGATTTGTTTCATTTGGAAATGATGCCAAGGGTTACATCATTGGAAAGGATATGTGTCTAATGGAGATATCAGATTTGATAATGTTAACCATGTAGAGAATCTTAAGTATAATCTACTAAGTGTCAGTCAGATGTGTGATAAAGGGCATGTTGCACTTTTCACAAGCCAGGACTGCAGGATTCTGTCTTCCCAAGTTCTGAGGTAGATTGACAAGGTATTGGATGAACTACTCTCTCTTGAAGGCCAACAGGATTGGAAGAGTATATGCCCTGGATTTGTCAAAGAAGATTGATTTGAAGGGTCATCCTTTCTTGTTCTCCAAAGCCTCTCCTCAGGAACTAAACTGTGGCACAGAAGGCTGGGTCATGTAAATCTCAAACATAAATCAGCTGATCCATAATAGTTTAGTGAGAGGTCTACCAATAAAGGAGTTCCACTGTGATGAAACCTGCACTGCTTGTTTGAAAGGAAACAACACAAAGTCTCATTCCCTCCTATTGAAGAACCTAAGTCCACTGCCTGCTTGCAGTTACTGCACATGGATCTATTTGGTCCTGTGAGAGTGATGAGCATGGCAAAGAAGAAATACTGTCTGGTAATTGTGGATGATTACTCCAGATTTGTATGGACTTTCTTCTTGCATTCAAAGGATGAGGTTGCTTAGACAATTATAAACTTTGTGTTGCATGTTGAGAAGCAGTATTCCCTATCAGTCAAGTGTATAAGGAGTGGTAATGGAACTAAATTCAGATACCATACACTTGATGATTTTATCTATCAAAGGGAATCAAGAGGCAGTTTAGCATTCCAAGGACTCCAGAACAAAATGGAGTAGTGGAGAGAAAGAATAGGACCCTAATTGAAGGTGCAAGGTCTATGTTGGCTGACTCTGGTTTTCCATTGACCTTTTGGGCTGAAGCTGTCAACACAGCTTGCTATGTGCAGAATAGAGTATTAGTAAATCAGAGGTTGATGAAGACTCCATATGAAGTTCTACATCATTTGGCTCCCCTAATTTCGTTTTTCAAAGCCTTTGGGTGTCCTTGTTCATTCTCAACACAAAGGATCACTCCACAAATTTGATCCTAAGGTGGATGCAGGGTATTTTGTAGGTTATTCATCCAAATGCAAGGCTTACAGAGTCTTCAACTACAGAACAAAGATAGTTGAAGAAACCTTGTATGTGAAATTCAATGAATCTTCTAAGGATAAAATTCCACAAAACCTTGTGGAGCTGTTTGATCTGGACATACTGCAATATGTTCCTTATCAACCTCCAGCTGTTGCAGATCATGTGGATAAATCATCTTCTATAGCAAGTCTTCACCTGGTAGTACTAAAGATGATGATGATATTAGTACTCACCTTTTCAAGTTTAGTGATCAACTGCCTGAGTTTGCTAAACTTGATGTTCCTGTAGCTTCTGCAGCTCCATCCACAACAAATGCTGATGAGATTTCTGACTCCTCTACATCATTTGACTTGCCATCTCATACTTGGTTTCAAGAGTCTGGATCAACATCTGTTGTTGCTGAAACTGCTACAAACACTTGCACTGATCTTATAGTGTACCAAGAGCTAAAGAATCACCCCATGTCTCAAATCATTGGCGATATCAATACTGGTGTCTCAACCAGAAGTCATTGTCCAACTTCTGCTTCTATGCTCTCTTCATCAGTCAGCTAGAGACAAAGAACTATCATGTTGCCTTAAGAGACAATGGATGGGTTGAAGCCATGCAGCTTGAGCTACTTCAGTTCAAAAAGCAGCAAGTGTGGGAACTGGTTCCTCTACCCCCAGGTAAGTGTGCAATAGGCACTAAATGGGTGTTTAGGAATAAAACTGATGAAAATGGCTTATTGTCAAGATAAGGCTAGACTGGTTGTACAAGGTTTTCACAAGAAGAAGGTATTGATTATGATGAAACCTTTACCCCTGTGGCCAGACTAGAGGCAATTAGATTGTTCTTAGCCTATGCTGCACTCCACAATCTTAAAGTTTTTCAAAAATGTCAAAAGTGCTTTTTTATGGAAAAATAAAGAAGAGGTTTATGTTGTCAACCACCAGGTTTTGAGGATAATAACATCCTGATTGGGTGTATAAACTTGATAAGGCTCTTTATGGTTTGAAGCAAGCTCCTAGAGCCTGGTATGAAACACTTTCAAATTTTCTTCTTAAAAATAATTTCACTAGAGGCTCCATAGATAAAACTTTGTTTATTAAGAAAGTGGCTCAGCATAAGCTACTTGTTCAAATTTATGTTGATGATATAATTTTTGCATCCTCTGATCCCCAGTTGTGTGATGATTTTACAAGTTTAATGAACAAAAGTTTGAAATGAGTGCAATGGGAGAATTACAGTTCTTTCTAGGCTTGCAAATCAAACAAAAGGCTGATGGAACCTTCATTCATCAGTCAAAATATACAAAGATCTTTTGAATAAGTTAGATTTACAAAATTGTAAGCCTTGTTCTACTCCCATGTGCAACACCACACAACTGAATGCAGATCAGAAAGGTAAAGATGTTGATGAAACACTTTACAGATGTATGATTGGGTCCTTGATGTACTTAACAGCTTCTAGACCAGATATCATGTTTGCAACTTGTGTTTGTGCTAGATTTCAAGCTACTCCTAAAGAGTCTCATTTGATTGCAGTCAAGAGGATCTTTAGATATCTGCAAGGTACACAATCTCTAGGTCTATGGTATTCCACTGGACACTCTTGCAAATTAGTTGCTTTTTCAGATAGTGACTATGCGGGGTGTAAGTTAACCAGAAAGTCAACTTCTGGTGGATGTCAAATCCTAGGCAACTGTTTGTTTTCTTGGCAGAGTAAGAAACAAACATCTGTTACTACATCCACTGCTGAAGCAGAGTACATTGCTGCTGCAAGTTGTACATCTCAGGTACTCTGGCTTCAAAACCAACTATTGGATTATGGCATTCCAGAGAATAAGACTCCATTATTAATGGATAGTGCTTCAGCTCTGTGCATTGTCAAGAATCCAGTCTAGCACTCTAGGACCAAACATATAGAGATCAGACACCATTTTATTAGGGATTGTTTTGAAAAAGGTCTGATTGATCCAAAGTTTGTGCCTAGTGCTGATGAGCTTGCAGATATATTTACTAAGCCTTTGGATATTTCAACTTTCCAAACCTTGTGTTAAGGCTTGGTATGCTGCAGCTAGAATAAGTGATAACTACTGATGATCTCAGTAAACAAGTACTGATGATCATTACTAACCATGTCACAAATATGTACTGATTCTGTTAAAGAAACTGATGCAGTTACAACTACTGATGTAGTTATAACTACTGATGTCAGTAAAAACAGATAATACTGATGTCTATGAAACAACTGAAAACAGCTAAAAAGTCTGATGAGTAAGTGTTGAGGACAGTATGAAACAGCTGAAAAGCTAAGAATTGACAAAACTACTGATGAGAATTTTCACTTCAGTCATTTCCACAAACTGCTGTTTCACCCTAACAGCTAATGACAAAACCATGTCTTCAGTAGTTTTGCAACTACTGATGACTAACACCAAGTCCTCAGTTGTTTGCAACAGCTGATGACAAAACCAAGATCTTTAGGAGTTTCAGAACTACTGATGACTAACACCAAGTCTTCAGTTGTTTTAAAATGTCTGATAGTTAAAACCAAGTCTTCATTGTTTTCATAACAACTGATGACAACACCAACACTTTCAGTCGTTTTCCTTTCAGCCTTTTCTTACCTATAAATACCTACACTTATAGCCAAACGTTTCATTAGCCGTTTTCAAACCTTTTCTCTCTCAACAATAGCGACCATGAAACTCAAACCCCGACACAACTGTGTTGCCTACCTTTCGAAATCGGCCTTCTGGAAAAAGTTTGACACTGCCATCGATCTTATGATGGATTCCCATACCGAACAGCCTTTCTTATGAATCCTACCATATACCCTGATTCCTTAACCCAATTCTGGACCAATGTCTCTGTCACAACTGGTGAGAATGATAGCCAAATCACTCTCCATCGTGGTGAATCAAAAACAGTGCTCATCACCCCCAACATCATTCGCAAAACCCTAAATTTGCATGATGGCACCTATACTAAAGAATACCCGAAAGGCACCACTGTTATGTCTTTCATCAATAACGGGTATGCAGGCGACTTAAGTGCTACAACCATTCTTAAAAAGCACTTCCATGATGCCGAAAGACTTATCTTTCATATTGTGAATGTCTACCTTGCTTCAAAGACTCCTCTTGGGATCAGATGTCTTCACGGTGGCAACAGGTATTGTACTCTATCTTTGAACGCCAAAATCTAAATTTTTCTTAGATAGTGTTCATGAACTAAAGGATCTGGCTCAGAAACCTGTGGCATATAGATGGTTACTTTATCCTAGGTTTCTGATGGCCATAATTTTGTATCAATTAAAATCTGCTGGCCTTGTTGGTCTTAGGGTCCCTGCTCCAGTTGTTTTAGCTGAGGTATACTCCAGACATAACTCAGACCCTACTCTTAAGGGGCTGCCCGGATGCTAAAACCTAAGCAGAGGGAACCCACAGCCTCCACTTCCAGATCCAAAGTCCCCACCAAATCCAAATCCAAAAGCCCAAAAGGCTACTCAGGGAGATGAGTCCCCTGAGGATGCCCCTGTACCACCAATACAGGAAGCACATACTGGTTATACCCCCCAGTTTGTCCAAGACTCAACCTGCTGAAGCCGCACAGGTATCCTCTCAACAGGATCCTGTTGCAACCACAATTGGTGATCCCACATTACTAGAATCTATCTCAATTGAGAGGGTTACCATTGAAGAGCACCTCTCACCCCGTTGCAATCTGCTTCGGACCAATCTCCACATGCAACCGCCCCTCAAAGCCCAACACTGATAGTTGCTAAAGTGCTGAGTCAGTTGCATTCCTCCCCCCTCCCCAGAAACCAATTACCACTGGGAACACGTTAACCATTGAGGAGGAGGACCAATGCTTCTGATAACCAACAGCACAGGGGTTACAATGTTCAATCTCCAAGTGTAGAAACGGAGGTTAGAACATCTGGTAAGGCTGCCACTTCTACTGATTCAGCAAATGATCAGGATGAAGTTGGTAACATCCATAAGACCTCACCAGAGGCAATTGCCAATGAAGGACATAGTCCTAAGGCAGGAAGTCCCCAGTACCAAGAACAAGGGGCACATGCATCTACTAATCTACACTAAAGCATGTTCATCCTGATTCAATCAGGAGGTCAGGTGATTCAGCAAAGACTGATGATGACCTGGGCTTTTTTCTATGATGTTTTAGCCCATAATACCATCCTAGAGAATGAGGTAAGCAGACTCAAAGAGCTACTAGCCAAAATGTCTCAGGATCAAAGTCCCTCTACCCCAATAACCCCACAGATGGCACCTTCAATAAAGGTTCACCAAACAATTCGTCTACACACATAACTAAGCCACCAGCCACTGCTTTTGGCGCCACCTCTCAGGGACAGAACCTCTCTAAGTAGATGGTTGCTATCTTTCAAAAATCCTTACCTCTCATCACTCCAATCATTACTGAGATTTTACATAAAGCCATTGATGAGAGGATCTCCTCAAATCTACAAACCCTCATTGATGATGCTGTTCACAAATCTCTTTCTGCCTTACAAGCCCCTGATCCTAATGCAACCAAAAAGGGGGAGACTACTAAGGCAGTGAAAGAAAAGAAAAGGAAAATAGTTGATGATGAGAAAGAACCTGAAAAGAGAAGGAAGTGGAGAAAGAACTGATCTGAGAACAGCTGATCACCTACAAACGAAAGAAAAGTGTTGAGTCAAAAGCTGATGAAGAAACATCCTTAGAAGATCTTGTCAAGATGCTGATGAAGCTCACAGCAGATCCATGGATAAAATTATAGATCAGCTCTTTAGACATGGTCATGACACAGCCACATTAGACTCTGAAATCAGAAGGCTGGAAATAGAAGAGATTCAAACAAGATGGGCTGGTTATAGTGTGTTGGAAAGGGAAAGATTGGAGATAATGATCAAATTTTTGCCAAATACCTTGGAAGATCATTGATAGAGATAAAGTCCTGGTCCAGAGACAGTATCTTGGAGATAACCAAGAAAATCTGCTCTGCTGGAGGCTATAATAAAGGGTAATCATCGAAGCACTGGATGAAGCAGGTGCAGGGAGAGAACTGAAATGGCAAAGCTCTCCAAAGCCAAACTCACCACCAAAATGCTAGATCAGTTTCTCACACTCCCACTCAAACACAACCCTCATCTCTAAAATCTCCCAAATCTATTCCTAAACCAAAGCCACCCACAACTCAACCCACAAAACCAATCCCTTTACCCCAAAAACCACCTCAAACCTTACCTAGTGATACACATAGAAGGAGGAGAAGGTGTTGAGGGTAGAAGAAGATGAAGAAGAGGATGATGATGAAGATTGTCTGCCAATCTCTATTATTCTCAACCTTAAAACACTTGAGCACAGAAGTCAACAAGTGATTACACCTGACTTGCAAATGCAAATGGTGAAGGTAAAGATTGAAGAAGCAGAATAGCAGAAACAGCACGATGAGCAGTTTCTCAAGATGGTTGACAAGGATTTCCCTCAGTCCTCATCCATTCAAGAAATGAAGAAACAAGCTCTGAGGCTGTACACTCTTAGACATATTTTCAACATCAAAGAGAAAGAGTACGGATTTGGCCAGACCCCAGGGTAAGTTCTAGAATTCATAAGAAGAAATACCAAGTCGATATCATTGCCAAGTGAAGAAGACCTTGAATGCTGCAATTATGTTGGCCATGGTAGTCTCACCCTGGGAAATCATTGAAGAATTCAAGAGAGCTCACAACTCCAAGACAACCCCTCAATCTATTCTTGAGAACAAAATGATCAAGATGGGGTTGTTATACAAAAGACTTGAAGATCTTCAGAAGAGTGAACTCCAGTTGTTGCTTGAAGGCTCTCACCCAGACGAATTTGCATACAGAGAGATCACAACTGTCGAGTTAAAGAATAGGAAGACAGTGAGATACCTGTCGGAGTATTATGGCCCAGAGTTCTTCTTTGAGGGAGAAGCAGAAGAACTCACCAAGGAGGAACAAGTTGTTCTCCTTGAGGCCTATGCTAGTGAGTCTTACAGACTCATTAATGGAATTAGGTTACATGGTTGGGACAAGACTCTGTGTCCAGTTTCCCCAAGACAGAGTTCCCTTCCATACTTAGCCAATCAAAAGATTAGAAACCTTTTCCCAGCCTGTGCTTAACTGATCACCTCTGAAGCTGATCAAGAGGGTGTTTCTGCCAAGAATAAGTGGGATCATCAATAAGTTTAGAGGTTTTGACTGCATTGGTTCAGGGGGAGTTTGTGGGACCAAAAGAACCAATGAGCCTGATCAGAAAAACCTCTAACTCCCACAGACATTACAACTACTGAAGAAGATCACAACAGCTGAAGACATCAGCTGATTACAAGGTCTAAAGACAAAGTCTGAAGACAAGATCTGAAGACTTCTACTGAAGACAAAGTCTGAAAGTAAAGTACTAAAGACAAAGTCTGAAGCTATCAACTAAAGACAAAGTCTGAAAGTAAAAGTCTGAAGAACAAAGACTCAAGACCAAAGTGATCAGTAGTTGTCACAACAACTGAAGTTATCAACTTCAGTAGTTGTGATGGTTTCCTTTCAGTACTTGTAATTTACTTTTCAGTAGTTATAGTTTCAGTAGTTGTAGTTTAGTAGTTTTATGTTTTTGTACTTAGCATTCTCTGAGATGTAATCAGTAGTTGAGAACATTCTCAGTAGTTTGTATAGTTTCAATTGTTTGAATAATTCTGTTAGATGTCACTATCAAGTGACATCAGCAGACGTCACATCTCCTATATAAGAGATGTTGACCTAGTTGTAACGTGTGACATTCAGCCACCACGAAAGCATATGAATGAAATATTCCTTTGCAGAATTCTCTCTCTATAACCGTTTACTTTTCATTGAATATCAATTGTGTTCTTGCGAATTGTCTAATTCATTGTTCGAATTCTGCTGCGATCTACTCTAATTAATCAAACTTAGATCTCTAATCCTAACATAAACACATGAAACTGGGTCATTCGTAGGAGCATATGCGAATGAGACCCAGTCGTATGACTGAGCCATGCTAATGGACCAGCCGTGCGACTGAGAGATGCGATTGGGACATTCGTAAGACTGAACCATAAGTATGGTCCAGTCATACGATTGAACCATACGCATGGTCCAGTCGTACGAGTGAACCATACATGGTCCAATCGCACGAATGGGCCCAGTCGCATCTAATATGGGTCGAGGCCTATATATACCAGTTTCAATGTGTAGAGAGATGAAGGATTTTGAGAGGAGTGTGCTCGGAGCCTAGGTGCTGCCGGATGAGAGGGGAGATCATGCTCGTTCTCCCCTTGCCAAGAGTCTTGATTTTTATGTTGTAACGAGCTTGTAATCGGTAGGTTTTATCAATGAAACCAATTTCTGATAGTTCGTGTATTGATTTGACTTTTGGTTTTGGTAGTTTATCCTTCCGTCAAGAACACGCTGGGATGTTTATCCTTCCGTCAAGGATGCTCCCCCTGGGACGCTGGGCCAAGATGGGGTGTAGGTAGGATCAGTCATAGTCTCCCCAGACTCGCCCGGGCGTCCACCAACCGCCTGAATCCCTCGTTCAGTGGCAACCACCTTGCTCCTATCGTCCGAGTCAACGGCTCCTCATCCTCCTCCTCCTCCACATCAAGACAGAAATCCTAGTGGAATCCAGCTGTATCAGCTTCTCCAAGAGTGGGTGGTGGAGGTGTAACATCAGTAGTGGTGGCCCTAGAAGGTGTGGGGCCAATGTCTCCACCATCACCACTATCATCATCATCTGACTCATCAGTGGAGAGCACAATCTGCTTAGTGTCTGAGTCGCTTTCATCATGGCGCCACTTCCTTCATGACGGCGCCACATAGTCCTCACGGGCTACATGCCCGAACAGTCGCCTGACAGGGGGTTTCACTTGCTTCCCCCTGTACACCTTCATCCTGCCCAAGGTGGTATGTCAATCACCTCGAGCACCACGGCATCCTCCTTCTCCTTTGGCAGTGAAGGGAGCTTTTGGTCAATAATCATCTGCATAAAGCGAGGGTACATGCAAAAGCCCTCCTTGCCCTTTGCCTTGATGTTCTCCACCAGGTAGGTGAAGATCATCCTGGAGAAGCTGAACGGATGATTCAACAACAACACCACATAGGCATTCTGAATCTGGTCTGACAGCTCATCGAAGCCTCCCTTCCTTGAGGCAATGCACTTAAGCAGCACATGGGCCAAGTACTTAAATTGGGGGCACAGGTTGCTCTTGTTGACCACACCTGCATTAATATCCCCCGAGTACTTGGCCCGCAGAAAACAGCCTCGTACAGTCGGTGGGTGAAGTCGTGTAGGATAGTCAGCATCATCCCCAAACTCCAAAACTGTCCTGAGATCGTCCTCAGTGATCTCTATAGGCTGACCAAAAATAGAGCTCCTGATACAGTGGGGCTGTGAGGATCTGTCGACCATAGTGCTTTCCCAGAAAGCCTGCTGACTGAACGGTACGGATGCATGACGTCGATATAGCACGGAAGATCCTCGATCTCCGTAAGAAAGTAATAATGCCAAAGAATCAGCTGCGTTCTGTGAGGTCAGATCCAGATGAGCACAAAGGTTATGCTTTGTGCTCATAGTCCAACGACTCGCCATCTGTTACACAATGTAAATAAACGTTAGTGAGTGTCAATGAGTAACACTTTGATTCATTGGACTTGAAATCTTCCGTTCTGCCATGCGAATGAACTGTGCAACTGAGATCTAGTCGTGCGATTGAGCTCATATGTACAACTAAGCATGCGACTGATATTAGTGGTATACTATCCTATGTGTTTACATCAGTCGTGCGACTGACCTCATACGCATGGTTTAGTCATGTGATTGAGCCATTCGCCTAGCTCAGTCATGCGATTGAAGTTCATCAGGGTGTCCATTCGCATGACAGACTGTTTGTTCAATTCAATTTCAAATTTTGAGCAAAATTTAATGTTAGAATCGTGGTTTGGCTCATTAGTCTCGCAAATGACTGACAAAACACCTAATAACCTTTAATTGAACAATGTACTTAGTTTTATTAGTTTCTTAGGCACACCAAGTCTCGGTTCTATTTAGGGCTTAAATTCGATCATTAGGGCATAAATTGATAGACATTTGAGTGGATTACATTGCACATTACATGTATAATCACTAGAAATCGTCAGTACACAACAATCAAAGGTCTAGAATGGTCACAAGAAAATCGGGTAGCATATCGGTATAGTCGTGCGATTTGGGGGTGATTTGGGAGTGATGAATGACTGCGACCAACTCCCCCTCCTTTTATACTAGGTTTCCTTCAATCATGCAACTGAACCCAGTCGCATACTTGATTCATGCGACTGAGGATCAGTCGTGCGACTGGCAAAATCGGTCACCTTCAATCGTGCGACTAGATGTCAGTCGTGCGACTGTGTCATTTGATCACCTCCATTCATGCGATTGGTTCATTTTGTGAACCAATCGTGTGAGTTTACTCAGACTGATGGTCCAATCGCACGTCCGGGCCATGCGTGTGGTTTATTCATGCAATTGGGCTCATACGTATGGTTCAATCGTATGGCTAGTCCATACTCATGGTCCAGTCGTGCGAATGGGCTCATACTTATGATTTTGACTTTATGACCATTTGACACTTAACCCTTTTAACTATTGATAAAACATTTCGAGCATTCGATCATCACAGACATGACCATTTTAACTTAGAGACCTTTTGATCACCTCAGACGTGATCCTTTTTAACATTTGAAAACCCGTTTGGTCACCTCAGACGTGACCCTTTTTAGTGACTAAATCCCAGACAGAATTCCAATTCATAGTCCGACGTTTAACAGCTAAACTAACAAAAATTAAACAAATGAAACAACTAGAACTAAAACACAAAATTAAAGCATATTTTTTGTAATTTTGTGTGAGGTGGAAATGCTAAGATAGATATCTAAAAAATTTATTTCTCGAACAGACAGCTTCAAGTTATTTTGACCATAAGTGGAACGATTCATTATAGAATCATACAGATAAATCAAATCTTTCGGGACATGTTACCAAACCTTTTGATGCTAGATTCTTGTTTTCATCAAGAGTCATTAGCAAGTCTAGTAAATCATACTAGTGCCACAAGATGCATACAATGGTTGGACTTTCAAGAGATACAGCCACTATGATTCTCAGTATACTTGTCCTCTTAAATCCATACACAGACTTTTGACACAGATTGTGATGATTTAAGGTTTATTATTTCAATAACCATTTGTGGATCCCACGCTTATATGGTAATCAACGTTCCTCAGGAGATTTTTAGCGGTCTACGGGTAGTATTCAAGAAGAAACTATTCTAGAGCTTTCAAAGAGATGCTAAGCCTCAGGTCAGTGCCACCGCACAGCAGAGAGGTGCAAACAACAATGAAATCTAGAATATTTAGGTTATGCTTATCCTTAGGTCAGTGCCACCGCACAGCAGAAAGGCACACAACCTATCTTCTTGTTTGAGCAATTTTATTCTTTTTGCACAGATCGCACCAACAACATAGGTTATTAGCTTGATTGCTTTTTGCATTTTTCATGTGCTTGCTCATTTTATGGTCATCCGCACACATTTGTGGCATTTATTTTGTTCATCACCCCTATTGGAACTTTGTTGATTGTGTTAACCAGGGATAAGATGATAACCCACAGCTTGTTGAGCAGCTTAATTTGAACTTGAAATCACCAACGATGTCTACTTATCTATTGTGTTGAATCTACCGACACGTCATCAATGGTCTAGAAACCTCTAGGTCTACTTTCTCTGTGTTACCATAGTAGTAGCTAGTTTTACTATCATTTTTCCTTTTATTGTTGCTTAGACTTCTCAGACTTATACTTCAAATTTTGCATTTTAAACAATTTCTTCTTTTAAAGTCCCAAACTATTTGTTCCTGTGTACTATCATTTTCCGTAGTCATTGAATCAGTATCACATATACGATCTCATTTCTCTTAGCTAGCCTGTCCTCCTCTTTCGTTTTTTTTAAATTTAATACTACCTTAACCTATTCTCCCCCTAAAATTCTATAACCGAAAAAGTTTTGCGTTTAGAATTGTAATAGGCGAAGAAATAAAATAAAATAAATAAAACTAAAAATGAAATCTACTTTTCGGACTAAGTACTGTCATTTTCGAAATCACATCACCTTTCTTTTTAACGCTGTTGACCTCTAACAGATATAAAAAACGTGGTTTATCAAAATCTTTTGTGTAGAGGTCAGTACGTTGGAAATCCGTATTAATTTTAACAACATTGATTAAATTCTTTTCAAAGCAATCACGTATAAAGTGATATTTAATTCTGATGGGTTTTGTCTTAGGATGTTGGACTGGATTTTTAGTTACGGCTATAGCAGCTGAATTATCAACAAATATAGGAGTGTTAGAGAATTTCAAACGGTAGTCTCGCATTTGCTGTTGAATCCAGATGATTTGAGAACAGTAGCTTGCCACAGCAACATATTCAGCTTCACAAGTTGACAGTACAACTGATGTCTGCTTCTTACACTACCACGTGACTAATCTTCTCCCAAAGAATTAACAACCTGCTGAGGTGGACTTGTAGTTCATTTTGCATCCGTCGTAATCTGAGTCACTATACGCTGTAAGTTCAAAGTCATCATCATGAGGATACCACAACCCAAGTGTTAGTGTACCCTTCAGATAACGAAATATCCTTTTGACTCCTATGAGATGGTTGACTTTTGGTTTCGCCTGATATCTTGAGCAGAGACATGTTGCGTACATGATGTCAGGTCGTGATGCAGTGAGATACATGAGAGATCGAATCATTCCTCGTACATGGTAGCATCCACCAGATCACCATTCTCATCAGGTGCCACATCATGGTTTGTAGCAAGTGGAGTCCCAATTGCTGAAGCATTCTCCATATTGAACTGACTGAGAATATCGCCTACATACTTGGTCTGATGTAGGAAAATTCCCTTAGGTGTCTGATCCACCTGTAACCCGAGAAAGAACTTCATCTCTCCCATGGCACTCATCTCAATCTCGGCTTTCATAACTACTTCAAATTCTTTACACAAGTCTTTGTTTTTGGATCCGAAGATTATGTCATCAACATAAATCTCTACAAGCAGTAAGTCGCCATCCTTCTCTTTGATAAACAATGTACAGTCAATCACTCCTCTTCGAAACCCATGTTTCACAAGATGAGTCGAGAGCTTCTCATACCATGCTATGGGGGCTTGATGAAGCCCGTATAGAGCCTTGTCTAGCTTGTAAACTCTGTCCCGATGATACGGATCCTCAAATCCCTCGGGTTGACTGATATACAATGTCTCTAGATTTCACCATGAAGAAATGCACTCTTCATATCAAGCTGATAGACTTTAATCTTCATATACGATGCATAGGCTAGGAAGATACGGATGGCTTCCATTCTTGCCACTGGTGCAAAGACTTCATTGTAATCAATCCCCTCGACTTTTCGAAGTCCTTGAACTACTATTCGAGCCTTGTTTCTGATAATGACCCCTTGGTCATCCTTCTTGCATTTTAAAACCCATTTAGTGCCAATGACCTTAGCACCTTTAGGTCTATCCACCAGAGTCCATACTCCTAACTTCTTAAATTGAAGAAGTTCTTCTTGCATGGCACTCACCCAAGCCTCATCATTTAAGGCGTCACTTACATATTTTGGCTCAAATTGATACACAAAACATCAATAAGCATCGTCGTGAAGGTAGCCTTTTTCCATGACTGAGGCATAATGAGCTGAATATAGCTGATTTTTTGTCTGTACTCCCGATTGTACATCCCCTATGACATTTTCCAGAGGATGATAAAAATTTAGTCAAGATCCAGGAGTGGTGGGTACAACTACCTCATTATCCAGATTGTGAACCACAGGTTCTGCATCTGAGGCAGTGGGAGTATGGGGTTTCGAAGTGTCAAAGGCATCAACATCTGATGTGTGTGTACTTGTAGTATTAGGAACCTGTTCCTCCTGATCCACCTAAACCTTTTCCACTTCTTCATCGTCCAAAGAGGAGTCACTTACCTCTAGTGCTCCCCCTGAGTTACTAGAAGACAGGTCTTGTGAACCAGATGTTTTGAGTCTAGGGGCGGTGTGTTTAAGACATCATACATCATATTGGTTGCTAACTCATCTTCAGGAGTTGAGAGAGGGATGTTGAAGGACCTAAAGAATCCATAATAATCGGAAAAGAATATGGGTCCTTTTCGAGCTGGGGGTGGTGTATCTCTGAACGTCCATGTTACACCACACTTCTACTTGACCCGTTGAGTTGTTGTAAACTCTCTTATTCGGTATGTTGCATCCTAGAAAAATTCCTTCTTCAGCCTTCTCGTTGAACTTGCCTTCCTGAGTTTTCTTCAAAACGGTGCAAGGTGCGCCAAATGGTTCGAGGTACTCTAGATTTGGTTTACGTCGTTGAAGTAACTCGTAACACGTCTTACCATGAAGTTTTACCACCAAGACCCGACTTAAGTGTAACATGCATTGGCACTGCCTCATTCCAAAATTGGATGGGCATTTCGAGTCTGGTAGCATTGTTCGTGCTGTCTCTATCAAGCTGAGATTCTTTCTCTCAGAAACTCCATTCATTTGTGAAGTGTAGGCAAAAGTGAACTGGTGCACAATTCCCTTTTTCTTGACAGAATTCCTCCATCCATTAGTTCTTGAACTCGATACATTGTCTGAGCGTACTTGTCTTACCTTCAGCTTGTAGAGGGACTCCAAAGTAGTTACTAACTCTTTGAATGACTCAAATGTTTTAGATTTGGATTTCAGAAACATTAACCAAGAGAATCTTGAGTAGTCATCTGTAACTACATAACAGTATAAGTCGCTAGCGATGCTCCTTGTACTGACCGGACCAAACAGATCCATGTGAAGAAGCTCAAGAGGCAGTTCTATGGAATGAACTTTATTTTCCTTATAAGACTTTTTAGTCTGTTTGCCTTTCTTGCAGGCGACACAAAAATCTGGTAATTGGAAGTTTTTGACGTTTACTCCTCGCACTAGATCATTTTGGATCAAGTGGTTCATCTTTCGTGGATTGATGTGTCCCATTCTCCTATGCCAGGAGATCGAATCCTTCTCTATAGCCTTTGATAGGAAGCACTAAACTTGATGATCCATTGTGGAGGCCTTTGATAGATCCAAGACATAAAGATCGTTATATCTTGAAGCTGACATCAAGACTTGGTCCTCTGGGATCACATAGTCCTTTTTCAGAACATATCACTTCTTGTTGTCGAATACTACCTTAAAGCCTTTGTAACAGATTTGAGATATAGAAAGCAAATTATTTTGAAGTTGTTGAACATAGTTTACCTTATCAAACTTCACTTTCTGGTTTCCCACTTCCCCTTGAGCAGTGATGTAACTCCTTTGTCTCCAGCAATTGAAACATGACCTCCTTTAATTTGTTTGACGTTTGACAGGAGTGACAGGTTCCCAGTCATGTGCCTAGATGCTCTGCTATCTATGATCCAGGTATTTGGGCAGCACTGTAGCGAACACCCTGCACATTCAAAGGAAATCATTAGTTGAGGTTAGGGACCCAAGCCTTAACTGGCTTGGGTGACCCCGAGGCATCACACATCATAAATTCCACTCATTGTCCATTTAAGGGTGAGGGAAGATTATTCGTCTTCTTCTCATTATCAGACATTGAACTAGATTTTTCTTTCCATAAGCTAGTTTTGTGTAAGGCCTGTTTGTGATAAACAGATGATTGGCTTACGGTTTGAACTTTCTATTCACCAAGTCTTCTTGGTGGAGTTATAGAACTCCTTTTAGAAGAACTGGGTTTAGGATCATGAAGTTCAACTTTCTTCCTTGGTGTCTGATAGTAAGGACAGTTAGACGCGATGTATCCATACTTTCCAAAGTTGTAGCATGATCTACTTTTGACATGTTGGTATAACTATTTCTGGGGAGAAGTGTGTGACACTCGTGTGACTTTAATTTGATTGGGTTTTGACACTTCTTGTTTAGATGTTTTATCTTGTTTAACAAAATTAATTGTTTGAACCTTTCTAACATCTTTACTCTTTTGTTTAGCTGGACTTAAACATGATGCACTTGTATGGTTAACTTGTTTGGTCTTTTTGGATTTAGAATTAGACGTATCTGAACCAGACTTTACCTTAACCTTCTTAAATTGTTCATCCAAATTAACAATAGGCATTTTACCTTTTGACTTTAAAGTGGTCTCCTTTTGTTTAGTGACAGATTCAATGGGTTTACTTATGGAATCTGGATCACTTACAAGAGGAGTGGACATCACATGATCCTTGATTGGGTTGTTATTTATTGGTTTGCATTTAGCATTCAACAAGGTCTCATGTGGTGGTGGAACCACTTTGTAACCCAACCCTCCTCGTTGTTGCGTTCTCTCACTAAGTGCTGGGCTATGTGAGAAGAACTAGTCCAACTGTGTAGTTTTTGTTTTAATGAGTTTAGTTCGACTTCAAAAACTATTTTTTGTTTCTTAGTTTCTTCTAGGGAGTTTAAATAGAACTTAATGTTATTTGCTTGGTTAAAGGCCACAACTTCGGTTTCCCTTACTTGTTTATTTAACAGTTCTATTTTCTTTTTATAACAGTGCTCATTTTGTTTTAAAATCATGTTTGCTTCTATGCATAGTTGTAAATCATTTACTAAGCTATCATTGTGATCTAATAACCTAGAAAATTTTGAGTCTATGTTTTCTCTAAATTTGTTACATTCAAAACAAGCATGACTATCAAACAATTTGTCTTTGGTACTTACTTGAGAAGATTTGGTTGAATCAGCCATCATAGCAGAGTCTGACTTTTCTAATGCTGGTGATTCTGAACATTTTGTGCTTGAACCCTCTTCATTCAGGTGATCGACCACATTTGCAGTTTCTTCTTATTTGACATCATGAGTTCAACTGCTATATCACCTTCACTTGCAGAGTCATCATCCAAACCCTCAACACATGCAATATTGGATTCTCCCGGAGATACAAATCAAAAGGTCCAATCTTGCCCTTCGTCATCTTGAGCCATTAAGGCCTTAGGATCCTTGCTTGACGATGTAGGACTACTTGTGGTTTTATCTTGATGATTGAAAGATGAGAATGGATTACCATTACCTGTCTTCTTGGCTTCACACATTCATGTTTGAAGTGCCCCTTTTCTCCACAGTTAAAACAAGTAACTTTGGTCTTGTCAAAACTAAAGGTTGTATCCTTAGTGGCTATCAAGTTCTGTCCTGTCTTCTTAACAAACTTCTTTCCCCTCCGGACAGCACTTTCCAATGTCCACATGATATCCATTCTTTCCAGCTCAGTCTCGTCTACTTGCTCATAGTCTTCATCTGCCAGATGGCAGTTTCAAATCTTCCCCGCAACTAGACCGTCATAGGAGTGAGCGACAGTTGCTAAGAGATCCATATGCTCCTTCTCTACCTCTACAGTCACGTTACCAAGATTCTAGGTCTTCAATTTTGTAGCATTGGCTTTAGGTGCTATGTATTGGGTGCAAGACGACCCTGACATGTCAGATCCTAAAGTAGTGGCTTGAGACGAAGCAGCTTAACTTGACACAAATGCCGTTTGAAGTGGTGCTCCAGACGTTTTGGTGTGAGGAGTTGAGTTGTAAAGTGACGGGTTACGGTTTGATGACGCCTTTTAAGACCTGTACTTCATCCTCAACTCTTCCTCTCTCAACTTCAGAATGAAATCGTTGATATCCAACTTCGCTAGGATATCATTCTGTCTGTGGTTTGACACAAATGAAACCCACTTTTCTGGTAATCCATCTGCGAAATTTGACACCTTGTCTTCCATGGACGTAACAACCCCATGAGTGTGCATCTCACTCATTAAGTGGTGGAAGTGGTCTATAAAGTCATCCAAACTCTCTTACCCATTGATGAGAAGTTATCAAACTCCTTCTTCAAAGCCTTGGCCTTTAGAGCTTTTAACGATGCATTCCCGTCATACCACTTTTCCAGAGCATCCATAGCTTCTTTGCTTGTTTGTTCTCAGAAAACTGATGGAATATATCCTTAGGAATTGACTGAGTTAACAGAGCATACACCTTCTTCTCTGCATTGTACTTTACCTTTTGGCTATCAGTCATGCCGCCTAAGGTATGCTTTACTCCATCGGCACGAACCAGCATGTTATACCCTGTCTCTATTGATTCCCACAGATTAGGATCTACTCCATTTAGGTATATCTCGAACCTTTGCTTCCATTGTGGGTAATCATCTAATGTTATGAGCTTAGGAGGCTTATTGTGATTCCCCACTTCATTTTCCAGAAGCAATAGATTCTGGATCCGTGAATCCCTACCTGTGGTGAACGCTGAGTACTGATCTTCCATTTCTATTTACTTTGGATTTTAGAACAAAACCGTTGTACTTGTGCAAGTGAAAGAAGGCGATTGGGCTATTCATGTGATTGAATAATGCGGATGGTTCAATCGTGCGATTGAACAAATGCGGATGGCTAAATCGGGCGATTGGACAGGTGCGGATGAACAATGCGAATATGAGTTCAATCGTACGAATGGATGAACGACTGAGCCAAACGTGCGTATGAGAGGTGTAAATGGGTTCAGTCGTGCGATTGAGTCAATCGTGCGATTGAAGGCTACTATTTTTGCAAAAATGAAGGTTTTGAACACTTTGACGCAAAAACACGAATTTCTCATGAACCTAATTGTCGTATGCCGAAAAACGTTAACTTTTTGACCTGGAGACGTCGAAAACACTGTTTGACACAAAAAGTTTACATTTTTGAGTGAAAAAACGCGATTTTTATATCAAAATCGATTGAATCACACTCAAATCAAGAGCCAAAGCTCTGATACCACTTGTTTGGACCGTTTAGGCACGGAGTACTAACTGATTTACGTGTATACCAAACCAAATAGTGCGGAATCCTATTTGATTGGCGATCCAATGAGGGAAAACGCTAGTATAATCAATCTAAGAATGAATCAAAATTTTAAGAACGATTGTAAGATGATTAACTGCGATCTATGAACTTGGAACAGGTTTTCTTGGGTCTCTGGACGGCTAGGGTACGATTGTGTGCGTAGGGATTCAAATTGTTATGTTTTTCCACGAATTAAGTGGTATTTATATGTTAGGGTTTTCCATTCCTGCGACTAAACCATTTGCATGGTTCAGTCGTGCGACTGAAGCATGTTGTTGATCCATTCGCATGACTGAAGGCCCAGTCGTGCGCGTGAGTCAACCTCATGTCACAATCGTGCGACTAATCCAATCTCTTGGTTCAGTCGTGCGACTATTTCATTAGCATGAAGTATTAATTCGTATGGTCCATTAGCATGGTCCATTTGCATGAGAACTTCACACGATTAAGTTTAAGCACATTTCTCAATAATTGATGACTAAGAACTATGTAAACAACCACAAACCTATATAGTTATTCAATATGTGTTATCACATAATAAACAATAAAATATTAAACATTATAAACATCAACTACACGTTTCATTCCATTCATACCCAACCAATTACATATATGTAAGACATGAAAGACATTTTACATGTGAGCTCCTAAACTAGGTACATATGTATCTACATTCTGGAGGTTATGGATGATACTACATTAGGTAGAATGAAGGTGTACCGGGGGAAGCTGGTGAAGTCCCCGGTCATGAGACTATTTGGGCATTTGGCTAACGAATATTATGTGGCGCCCTCTCGCGAGAAGTAGCGTTCGACGACAGTGATTCTGATGTTGAGCCCATAGTGGTTCCCACTGAAGAAGATGATGATGATGATGACGACCTGATGTTGGTCAAGGTGGTGTAGATGCTGGCCCGAGTCATTAAGGCCACTGACACGTCTTATATATCTCCACCACCTCCTCATAATACTATTGCTTCTCCTAGTGGATCCAAGCAGGTTGCTTTCCACTAGGACTTCTTGATAGATGTAGAAGAAGAGTTCGATGATGAGCCTCTGGTTAGGACAGTTAGGAGCCGGGTCGTGACTACTAAGAAGGGAATAGAGGCGGTCGGTGGATGCCCAGCTGGTACTATAGGTGATGATACTGATGTCATTGATCCCACCTACACACCTAACCAGCCTATCAGCTCAGGGGGAACCTCTACAGCAAAGGGCTCCAGGAAGAAGAGGATGGCCCATCCTTATGAAAAAAAGAGTAAGAGGCCAAGATTCATATTAATCACATCTTCCACCGCCACCGCCACTACCACAGCCACCACCACTACCTCAACCACCACCACTACCATTACCTTAGCCACCACCACTACCACTACCTTAGCCACCACCACTACCACAGCCACTAATACTCCCTCCACCACTACCTCCACACCACCCACACTACCCAACACTACTCCACCACTATCCATTCCAATACCTCCTCCCATCTTCACCACATCCACCACTACCACAACCACTCACCAAGCTGGTCCCTCCACCCAATCCACAGTTACACCTGGACCTAATCTACCCATGGTCGGTTAGAGGAGCAGCTAGCAAGCCATAATTGCTTGGTACTAAAGCTGATTGCTACTGATGATCTGAGGGATACTCAGATGAACCAGCTGATGGTGGTGAATGCGGCTCAAGCAAAGCAAATAGCTCAGCTAAGTGAAAAGAACGCGGTATGGAAAGCCTTAGGCTGAGCCTACCAAGCACTAAAGAGTCAAAAAGAGTGGTGTTAGCATTGGTGAAAAGGATTGAAGGACTTGAGAAAAAGAACAAAAGGATTTTGCTAAAGCTAAAGGGATCAAAGAGTGAGCTTTTGAAGATCAAAGATGGTGATGATGTGAATGATGATGATGATGAAGATGATGATAATGATGAAGATAATGAGGAGGAGGAAGTGGGATTGAGTGGAAAAGATAAAGAGAATGATAATGATGAGGATGACCAAGAAGGTGATGCATTTGCATCAGCCTCAAATCCATCAGCAAAGGAGAGGCGCACCAAGAGAAATCAAGATCAAAGAGCCTCGTCCTCAGCTCCTCAAGCTGAAAAGACAACCGAACAAGACAAAAATGAAGCTCAACAACCAAATGAATATGATGTCATACCCCTTCAACAAGTGAAGACTCAACTCATGATGATTCTTGATTTGCAGGGATCGTAAGAAGATCTGTGAGCTATACTTCTGAGGAAGGAAAGATCATCCAGGATCTGATAGACGAGCAGCTCACTAATATGTTTAGCCTGAATCCTGATGAGCTTGTTAAATATGCTCCAGAAGTTGATGTTGTGAGTGATGATAAGCAGAAAGAAGTGGATGAGATAGAGATAGAGGATGTCACTGCAGATTACTATCCATAGTACACTGACCCTGAGGGCAACGTTATCCCTAACTTGGGTGAAACTTTTGGCAATGGTACTGTTGATAAGTTGGAGGAGATAGAAAAGGAAAAAGAGAAAGATGAAAGTATAGCCCAAGCTTCATATGCAAATTTTGATATTAAGAAAGCTGAATGGACAGCTTGTTTTGCTGAGATGAAAGCCAGCGCGCACGCCCAAAGCAAAATGCCTACACCAAACTTTACAGAGTCAAAAGACATCAAAAAGTGCTAGGCAAGATTATCACGTGGGCATATTTTGAAGACATAGAAGTCTATGCTGTTAAAAAGAGAAAGGGATTGAGTACTTCAAATATCCACATGATCTGAAGACTCTTCCTGGTTTTGAGCTCAACCGACTGGCATGCTTAGATATGTTGTATGCCAACCCAAGAAAGATGTCAGGATGGTTTGAGGCAGCGTTGAAGAAAGAATACCACACCAGATGGGTAAACTTTAAACCTCAACAACCTAAGAGGTTCATTCATAAGTTTGAAGTTGATCCTATATCTGGAAAGCCTAAAGTAGTGTTGAAGTGGAGTCCCCCCCGCATGATGCAAAAGATTCCCTTACGGGAAATGCCTCAAGACTTCACTCCACACTTCAAATGGTGGTATTATGATTAGAGGACAGGGGAAGTGGTCATAGTTCTGAACAAAGATAGAAAGATAGAGACTATCAGGGTATTTGACCTAATGTGGCTTACTAACTTGTTTGCTGAAGATGTTTATACTTTATACAAGTGGCCACTGTTCTATGACACGCAAGACATTGTACAAGCTCTTCATTCCAACATGTTATATGACTCTGCTTTGCATTTGAGATACATGAAGGAGTCACCAGAGAAGATAAGTACAAGAAATTCAAGAACATGTGAAGAATGTTAGACAATAGGGTAAACTAGGTCCAAAGGGGAGTTTGTAGATACATGATGTTCCTGGTTTATAAGCTTAAATGTAAAAGTCTTTCATGTCTTACATATGTGTAATGTGACAATGTAATGAATTATGATATATGCTTTGATGTTTATTTATCTTTAATTTATATGTATGACTTCTTATATAGGTTTGAAGTTGGTGTACATAGTTATTAGTCAATAATGATTAAGAAATGTGTTCAACCTAGTCGGGTGATTATTCATGCTAATGGACCATACTTATGGACCATTCGCATGAATATATCATGTTTATGGACCAGTCGCACGACTAAACCAGGAGACTGGATCAGTCGTATGATTGAGACATCCGATTGAATCAGTCGCACGACTAAACCTTCAGTTGTGCGTATGAATCCATCGCATGAGTCAGTCGTAGGACTGAACCATGCTAATGGTTCTGTCGTACAAATGGAAACTAATAACCTATAAATACCACTTAATTCGTGGAGAAACATAACACTTTGAGAAATACTTCGAATACACATAAACCTTAGTCGTCCAGAGCATCCCTGCAGGATCGTTGAAGGGTGTAGAGTTACAACACAACAACACAAAGAGGAGATAAACTAAACTTAGATCAAACAGTAAACTGGATTAACCAGTGGTGATACTAAGAACATAAGTAATATATGAGACAAAACACAAAGAACACAAGTGTTTGGTTTTCAAGAATGCAGTATATTGCCTTCTCTATGTTCTATTACAAGTGTTACAAAAGCATATTCGAAAGATACAAGAACATGAGATACTTATACAACATTCTACAGCCGGCTATACTTTGAGAGCCAGCTGGATACAATTGACTAAACACACACAAAATCAATTGTAGAGTCAAAAGGCAGATTGCCTTTTGACTTGTGACTATGACATGCCATAGCTCACATCCTTATCTATTATAAAAAGGACAAAGTACATAAAGTAGAAAGTTACAGACTCAAGACCTTAATGTACAGTTACCAAAAGCATGGACCTTTTCACCAAACCATGTTAGTTGGTGACTTGCAGAGTTGCAGCAGAAAGGTGTCCAGCTTTATGGAACAGTACATCAAATAAAGCATGTTACTAAAAGTCTTCGGAAGAAATCTGTCTTCATGAACTTGAAGCTTCGGAAGACTTTGTCTCTAAGGCTTCGGAAGACTTCATCTTTGGCTTCGGAAGATGTTGGTCTTAGCTTTGGAAGATTTCACACTTAGAGTATTTCTGTTGCACATGTGAAACTTCCGAAGCATTCCACTTTAATGCACTTGTGCAGCATGCAGGAAAGACTAAATTTGTTTAGGTTGCATCAGCCTCTTTATTAATCTCTACAAACTCCCCCTAGGCTGATGCTACCAAAACATTTAGAAAACTTCAGATATTAACAGTCCTCATTAGGATGATCACCATCCTTTCTTCATAAGATGATCAGGATCCTTTAGGTTGTCAAAGTGTCTTCTCATGTCAAAGAGGTCATGCAGAGGCAACTGAAACATATCTTTCCACGTATAGATTTCTTAAATGCCTTGATCTCTAATAACATGCCACCTTTCTGTATTTGTGGTGTATGTCCAAAGCAAGATGGGTCTTCCTGATGCTAGAGGAGTTACTGAAGTTGGAGTTGATTGAGCTTCCTCTGGCTACACATCCTCAGGCTGTTCTGATTCATCCTGAGGTTCAGAAGGGGATGCAGGCTTCTTCTTCTTCTTAGACTTTGGTTTAGAAGCCATCCTTTTCCTTCTCTTTCCAAATTTTAACTGAGAAGACTGGCCTGCAGCACCAGATTGATCTTCACTGTCTTTCTCAGTTGGGACTTCCTCTCTCTCAGGTTCAGAGTGGAGAGGGAGGTTGACCCTGCTGTGGATCAGAGATGAAGCTTGCTGAGCATTAGCAAGAGGTCTGGGTTGTGTTGTGTCTGTTTGTTTAACCTTAACCTCCACTTCAGGTGGGGCCTGACTTGGAGTGGAGTGTAAGTCAATGAGCTTTCCACTCTTAATCTTCTGCTTGATTACCCTGATATGCTCATCCATAGTGGATAGAGACATGGGTCCAAGTCTCCTTCCGGAGAATCCATACAGCTTCAAGAAGCTCATCATCCTCTGCATATCAGCAGACTTCTTCATGCTCTTTTGGATGATGGCTCTTGACTTTGCAGCTTCTTCTCTCAGCTTTTTCTTTGTTGTCTTTCTTTCCTTGACTAACTCAAGCTCAAGTTGTTTTAAATACTCAAACTCAATATAGTCATAAGGTAAGGGAAGGAGTGCATATAGAGGCCTGTGGCACTCAGGTAGTTAATCATCTTGATTCTGTCTTCTTCCTTATCTGGTGAGAGGGTAGGCATACCTTTGTACAGTCTTTTTCTTCTTCTCTCTTCTTTGACTTGTACTAGGACTTTTTGCATCTTCTGCCTCCTTCTTCTCTCTTGACCTTTCCAGATCAACCAGCTCATTCAATTCATCCAAGAGGAGAGAAATGACATTATCTATGTCATAGTTCTTAGTCTGCAGATAGTTGATCCTGACTGCCCTTAACTCATCATTCTGAGTATCTGGTCTGGGGGCAGCCCTGATTGCAGACTCCATGAGTCTTGGAGACTCAGTAGAGGAACTTTCTCCCCTTATCCTCCTTTTCCTCTCTCTCTCTCTCCTCCTTAATCTCCTTAGATGTCATCTTTCTTTTCCCTTTGTCACTCTCAGACCTTTGTGACTCAGGTGGAGAGAGATTTGGCCTTCATTGCTCGTTGCAGCATCTGAGCTCAGGCTAGAAAGAGGTTGAGAAGCACCTTCACCAACAAGTGTCACACAAGGAATATGGATCTCTGCAGCATTAGAGATGATGAGACAGGGCTCTCAGGTTCTGTCACTGGGCCTTCAGTCAAGGTTTCCCCTATGAAGCTAATCTTAGGGTCTACCTCAACATCCATTTGACCGATGGCATTGCCTGATTGCCTTAGTCTCCTTCTTAGGCTGAACTCTGCAATGATCCTGTCTTGGATTCTTTTAGCCAGTCTGTCAGCTTGTCTTGATTTGCTTGGGTTGACAAGTGGCATGTTGACTAGATCCAGACCTTCATAATAGTCCAAGTTCTGAAAATTGAAGACTACTTGTAGTCCTTGAACTCTTATGATGATGAGGGCCTTCCTGTTGTTGTCATACCTCCACCCAATAATGTGATTGAAGGATGGTGAAGGTGACATAGCCCTTGGTATCCCATCCTCAAACAGACTCTGTATGAAGGAGTCTGTGTAGTCCACATCAATGTGAACTAGAGGAGGTTGTTGAGAATGCATAGTTGCAAGTGAGGATGATGAGTCCTCAATGTCCATTCTCTTGGAGGAACTCCCAGGTTCTGTGGTTGTAATGACTTTCTCCCCCTTTTTGGTAGCATCACCATTTACATAGGTGAGCTGGAAGATAGATCAATCACATCCACAGGTTCTTGTGTTCCTGGTTGAGCTCTTCTTAAGGATCTCCCAGCTACTTTTTCCTTAAGATATGAAATCTCAAGTTGCTAATCATTGATTCTGTTTTGTAAAGTAGTCACCTGAGATTCAAGATGACTGACCTTTGAGACTAGGTAAGTGCATGTTTTAGTCAGTTTTTGCACTTTTAGTCTCAGATCCCCCTCATCTTCATCAGAAGAATCACTGGGGGTGGAGAAGATTGGACCAGAGTCCTTTCTCTCATGACCAGTTCTAAGTTTTTGGCTACTGGATTTCCTCTGCACACTGGCAGTCTCAGTTGAGATGTCAGTGGGCTGAGTTGCCATGGTTAAGGTCTTAATGATGTAATCACTTTCACAAGTGAGAGCCTCTTCCATATGGACATCATGAACAGGTTCAGGAGTGTCCACCTTAGTTGTAGGTGACTGATGTGGGATAGATGTAGGAGACTCAGTAGTACTCATCTCTCTTTGAGTAGAGGGAAAGAAGAGAGATTCATTATACTCACTGAAACCTATATCTTTATCAGTATAGAATTCAAGGTTGGGAATGGGTTGGTTGAGATCTATAGGCTGGGGATGGTAATTGTCCCCTGAAGGTTGATCACTTGAGTGTTGAGACTCAGAGTGATGGCTTAAGGCAGTAGGCTAATGAGCTCATCAGGCTGAGCATGAGGAACCTCAGCACTGATTCTTGAAGAGATGGAAGTGGTCTGCTCCTCAGGAGAAATGGGAGCTCCAGTGTCCACTTCTTCCTGTATGGGTGAGTATATGGGGACATCCACAGACTGAATAGTTTGAGCAGGGGTTCGTTTGTATTTTCTTTGGTAGGTGATGGAGATTTGAGGCTGTGTGGGTGGTGGGAAGTAGCAGGTGTGGGTTCAACACTAGCTTGTGCTGCTAGGTTGTCACCTTGAGCAATGAGCTCGAACATTTTTGGGACTAGGGCTGTTTCTACCCCAGAGAATCCAACAGTGGACTTTCTCATATTTTAAAGATGCTGGGCTTCATCTGTTCCAAGTTAAGAATGTTACATGTTCCCTTACTGTGAGCCCAGTTCACAGTTAGAATGTACTAGACATATCTAGGAAACATGTAATATTCTAAGGAGTCTAAATTAGCAAGCAAATTTGTATAAACAAACTGAGAGTACCTGAATTGACCCCTTGAACCATTCCATGGACTATGAAGGAGAGATCTTCAGGAATCTGTTCCCATCCACCATGCTTGTTCGATAAGCTGTGGATGACCACATGGAGCAGGAATCTCCATTGGGATGAGACCTTCCTTTTCCTGAAGGTTTTTACAGAGAATCTCCCTCATACCCCATCTGCTTAAAGGAATGATTAACAGCTTCCTTTGGGAAGAACACCTCACCTTCTTCATCATCATTGAAGATGTCGGTTGATGATGGCCGGAGTGATGAAGATTGTTCTCCCCTGCACTGTGGCAGACAGTGCCTTCTCCCCATCCATAATGACCTCTTGGTAGGTTCCAGAATTCAAGCAACTGATCCTCATAGAATGGAGTCAATGGTGAGGGAGGGAAGTAGTTTGATAGAGACAAGAAACGACAAACCTCGGAGAAATGAGGATCTTTCTCAGTGACAGGATCAGTGATCACAAGTTTGATGTTTATCAGAATATAAAGCAGCGGAATACACAAACGAATTAGACAAATTGTAGCAAGCAACAATATATGTAAGCGTTAAGATAGCATACGGTTATAGGAGAGAATATGAATTTCTGATTTCTAGGAATGTTTATAGATGGAGAATATTTCTAATCAAATCAATCAAACATTCCATTCAATTGCTCATATCGCTCAATGATTACAATGGGTTGTCACTCCTTATATAGAGTGCAACAGTCACTGCTGTTATCACGGAAAGTGACAACTGGCAGATCCAATACAGAAATAACCAAATCTTAACAAACTACTGAAATGTTCACAACTACTGAGAACATATCAGCAGGTTAAGTACAAAATATAAAACTACTGAAACTATAACGACTGAAGAACAAGCTCTTCAGTCGTTTACAAAACTACTGAAACATAAAACATAAAACTACTGATATCACAACTACTGAAGAAGTACTCTTCAGCAGTTGTGACAAACTACTGAGGCTTCAGTACTTGGTCTTCAGACTTTGACCTTCAGGCGTTTCATCAGCTGATGACTTCAGTAGATATCATCAGCTGATGTCTTCAGTCTTTGTCTTCAGACTTTGTACATCAGTTGTTGATCTTCAGCACTTGTGAACTCTTCAGCTGTTGTGCTTCAGTACTTTGGTCTTTCAGCTTCAGCACTGTGTTCTTCAGCTGTTGTACTTCAGCACTTTGGTTCTTCAGCTGTTAAGGTCTTCAGCACTTGATCTTCAGCTGTTGAAGTCTTCAGCACTTGTCAAACTACTGATGAGGCTTTCAGCAGTTGTTGTGATACCGTGTGGGACTTAGAGGTTTTCTGATCTTGGCTCATTGGTTCTTTTGGTCCAACAAACTCCCCCTGAACCAATGCAGCAAAACCTCTAACTTATTTAAACTCCCACTTATTGATGGCAAAAATGTTGGTCTTTTTCCTTCTTGATCAGTAGAGAAGATGACCCATGTACGCTCCGGCCTGGGAAGAACCTCAAATATTGTTTGGCAGAGTATGAATGGGAACTCTGTTTTGGGGAACTGGACACAGAGTTGTTATCCCATTCATAAGATTCACTTCCCCATAATGAGTCTGTATGACTCACGGACATAGGCCTCAAGGAGAACAATTTGTTCCTCTTGAGAGAGTTCTTCAGCTCCTCCTTCGAAGAAGAACTCTGGACCATAGTACTCTGATAAGTACTTCATGGTCCTGCCATTTTTCAGCTCCACCGTAGTTACCTCCCTGTATACAAATTCATCCGGATGGTTGCCTTCAAGGAGTAACTGGAGCTCATTCTTTTGGATGTCTTCAAGCTTTTTGTATAACAACCCCTTCTTAATCATCTTGTTTTCTAGTAAGGCTTGAGGTGTCTTCTTTGCTTGGTGAGCTTTCTTGAATTCATCAATGATTTCCCAAGGTGAGACTACAACGGCCAACATGATGGTAGATTCTATTGTTTTTCGTACTTGGCCGTTGTATCTGTGTGGGATAGTTCTTTTATGGATTCTAGAACTCACCCTGGGGTCTGGCCATACTCTCACTCTCTCCCTCTGATACTGAAATGTGTGTCTGAGAGTGTACAGCCTTTGAGCATGCCCTTTCATGGCTTGATAGATGATGACTGAGGAAATTCCTTGTCAACCATCTTCAACAGTTGCTCATCGTGCTGTTTCTGCTGTTCTTCTTCTTCTATTTTGACTCTGACCATTTCCTTTGAGAGTCGGGTGTGATCATGGATTGACTCTGGGGCTTTGGTAGCTTCAGAACAGCAGAGAGTGCAGACTATCATCTTCATCCTCTTCTTCTACTTCTTCTAGCCTCAACACCCTTCTCTTCTTCTTCTTGGGTGCATCATCGGCTGTTGGTTTAGAGGGTGAGGGAATTGGTTTTGTGGGTTGTGGTTTTGGTAGTTTTGATGTGGGAATGTTGACAGGCTGTTCTAGCATTTTGGATGTGAGTTTGGCTTTTGACTGTTTGGCTAGTTCAGTCCTGCTCCCAGCACCAGCTTCATTTAAAACTTCAACAATTAAACCTTTTGTATATTCTTCAGACGAACAGATCTTGGTGGTTATTGCCAAGATACTGTCCCTGGACCAAGCTTTGATCTCGATCAATGATCTTCCAAGATGTTTTGCTATAAATCTGATCATGATCTCCAGCCTTTCTCTTTCTGACACATCATAACTTGACCATCTTGATTGGATTTCTTCAATCTCTAGTCTTCTGATCTCAGAATCAAGTTTTTCAGTGTCATGGCCTTGCCTAAACAACTGATCAATGATGTTATCCATTGATCTGCTGTGTTCGGCATCAGCCTCTTTCACCATCAGCTCCAAGGCTTTCTCTTTTTCATCCTTCTTCTTTTTCTTGTATGTGACATGAAAGTCTTTTGAACTTTCAGTCACTTTCTCCATGGTAGCCTCCTCCTTCTCTTTTTCCTTCTCTTTCTCAGTCTCCTCAACCAACTCCTCAGTTTCCACTACTGTCTCTTCTGTTTCTTTCTCCTTCTCTTTCCTCTTTCTTTTACCTTTCACTGCTGAACTCTCCCCCTTTTTGGGTGCATTGGTTGCAGGGAATTGAGTAGCAGAAAGTTGTTTGCTCAGAACATTCTCCACCATGGGTTGTAAGACAGAAGAAAGTCTCTCTCAACAGTTTTGATCACCAATTCAGTTAGCTGTGGGGTGATGAGAGATAGGGGATTTTGAAGGATAGCAGCCAGTTGCTCAGGGGGGTTCTGTCCCTGAGGAATGGTGCCAGAAACAGAGGCAGGTGGCTGAGATTTTGTGAGTGGTTGTGTGTTTAGGAGACCTTCAGAGGAAGGTGCCATCTGTTGGGTGATGTGGTGGCAGATGGTCTTACTCCTTGAGAGAGTTGGTCAAGTAGGTTTTGCAGTCTACTGACTTCCTCCTCTAGGATCGTGTTCTGGGCAAGAACATCATAGAAGAAGCCCAGGTCATCATCAGCATATGCTGAATCACCTGACCTCCTGCTTGTAGCAGGATATACATGCTCTGGGTGTAGACCAGATGTAGCATGTGCCCCTTTGTCTTGGAACTGGGGACTTCCAGCCTCAGGACGTTGTCCTTCATCGGCTGTTGCCTCTGGTGAGGTCTGAGTTATGTTACCAACCTCAGTCTGATCATTTGCTGATTCAGAAGAGTTGGCAGCCTCACCAGAAGTTCTTATCTCCATATCAACACCAGGAGATAGAACAGTTAAACCCCTGTGCTGTGGGTTCTCAGGTGCACTGTATTCCTCCCCCTCAATTGTAGAGGTATTCCCAGTGGTAAGTGGTTCTGGGGAGGGGGTGAGGAGTGCAATTGAGTCAGCACTTGTGCAACTATTAAAGTTGGGCTGTGAGGGGCGGTTGGTTGGGGTACAGGGGAAGAAGCAGTGTGCACCTGGGGTGGATGGTGCTCTTCAATGGCAATCTCCTCAAGTGAGGAAGATCCCAGATAAGTAGGTGCCCCTTGGGTTGCTGCAGGTTCCTGTTGAGAGGAAGCCTGAGCGGCTGTGGCTGGAGAAGTCATTGTATCCACTAGGGGGTTTGGACTAGTGGATATATCCTGCGTTGTGCAGGAGCATCCTCAGGGGACTCAATTCCCTGAGTAGCCTTTTGGGTTTCTTTTGGTGGGTTTGGTGGGGACATTGGATTTGGAGGTGGTGGCTGTGGGTTCCAGCTGCGTGGGTTTTCGCAGCTTGGCAGCCATTTTAGTGTCCGGTCAGAGTTGTGCCGGGAGTATACTTCTGGCAAAACAGCCGTAGCAGGGACTCCCAAGCCAACAAGTCCCTCAGCATTAAGCTGGTCTTTATAATGGCCATGATGAACCGTGGATAGAGTATCCAACGGTTGGCAGTGATTTTTGAGCCATATCTTTGAGCTCTGAAAATATTAATTCTGAAAAGTTCAGTGGTTGTTGCTCAAGGATAGAATACAATACCTGCTGCCATTTGGTGGACATTTGATCCCAAGACGATGTCTTAGGGGCCAAACATACATTGACCATATGAAAGATCAGGCGCTCAGCGTCATTAAATGTTTCTTCATGATGGTGGTGGCACTGAGATCACCTTGATATCCATGCTGAGCAAATGAGAGATCTATAGAGCCCTTCGGATATCCAGCAGGAGAGGTAGCATCACTCAGTTGAAGAATGTTACGGATTGTTGCAGGAGTAATCACTACTTCGTTGTTGTTGACGACTGACCGGAGGGATAGTGTGTTGCTCTCCTCAGTAGTAACATTTACGTTCATCCAAAATTGGTTCAAGGATTCGGCATGTAAAACGGGGTTCAGAAGGAATGCCTTGTTGTATTGGGACTGGACCATAAGATCGATAGCAGTATCGAACTTAGTCCAGATCGGCGATTTTGTGAGGTAGGCAACACAGTTGTGTCGCGGTTTAATTTGCAAAGACGCCATGGAAATTTGTTGGAGAGGAACGTTAGGTTTGAAGAAGATGAAGTATGGAGAGCTCAGGTTAAGGGTATTTATAGGGTACGGGTGAGGATACGACTGAAGGATGTGGTGTTAGTCATCAGTAGTTTTAAACGACCGTTGACATGGTATTATCCTTTCAGACGTTGAAACAGCTGAAGTCGCGGTGTTAGGCATCAGTAGTTTAGAAAACTACTGAAGACCGTGGTTTTGACTTCAGGTGATTGAAACAACTGAGGACATGGTGTTTGTCATCAGTAGTTATGAAACTACTGAAGACAGTGGTTTTGTCATCAGCTGTTGTAAACAACTGAAGACTTGGTATTGGTCATCAGTAGTTATAAAACTACTGAAGACGTGGTTTTGCTTCAGTTGTTTAAAATGAAACAGCAGTGGTACAAACGACTGAAGGGAAAGTTCTCTTCAGCTGTTTTCGTCAATTCTTAGCTTTTCAGCTGTTTCAAACTATCCTCAACACATTCATCAGTCTTTAAGGCTGATTTCAGTTGTTTCATAGGACATCAGTACTTATCTGTTTTTACTGATTTCAGTAGTTATGACTACATCAGTAGTTGTAACTACGTCAGTAGTTTAGAGCAGATGAAGTACTTCAGTACTTGTGAGACCTTTTAGCCTTCAGTAGTTAGAAAAAGTACTGAGGTTAAAAGAGCTCATCAGTACTTATATGTGACAGACACTCATGATCATCAATATGAATTACTGAGATCATCAGTAGTTGTCATCTATTCTAGCTGCAGCATACCAAGCCTTAACACCAGGTTTTGGAAAGTTGAACTATCCAAAGGCTTAGTAAAGATGTCTGCAAGCTCATCAGCACTGGGCACAAACTTAGGATCAATCAGACCTTTTTCAAAACAATCCCGTATAAATGATGTCTGATCTCTATATGTTTGGTCCTAGAGTGCTGGACTGGATTTTTGACAATGCAAAGAGCTGAAGCACTATCCATTAACAATGGAGTCTTAGTCTCTGTAATGCCATAATCCAAAAGTTGGTTTTGAAGCCAGAGTACCTGAGATGTACAGCTTGCAGCAGCAATGTACTCTGCTTCCGCAGTGGATGTAGCAACTGAGGTCTGTTTCTTGCTCTGCCAAGAAATCAAGCAGTTGCCTAGGAATTGGCATCCACCAGAAGTTGATTTCCTGGTCAACTTACACCCTGCATAGTCACTGTCAAAAAAAGCAACTAATTTACCAGAATGGTTGGTAGAATACCATAAACCTAGAGATGGAGTGCCTTGCAGATATCTAAAGATCCTCTTGACTGCAATCAGATGAGACTCTTTAGGTGCAGCCTGAAATCTAGCACAAACACATGTAGCAAACATAAATCTGGTCTAGAAGCTGTTAAATACATCAAGGACCCAATCATACATCTGTAAAGTGTTTCATCAACCACTTTACCTTTCTGATCTAAGTCCAGTTGTGTGGTGCTGCTCATGGGAGTAGAACAGGGCTTACAGTTTTGTAAATCAAACTTTTGCAAAAGATCTTTTGTATATTTGGATTGATGAATAAAAATTCCATCAGCCTTTTGTTTGATTTGCAACCCCAGAAAGAACTGTAATTTCCCATGGCACTCATTTCAAACTTCTGTTGCATCAACTTTGTAAAGGCATCACACAACTTTGGATCAGAGGATGCAAAAATAATATCATCTACATAAATTTGAACAAGTAGATTATGCTGCCCAGCTTTTAATAAATAAAGTCTTGTCTATGGAGCCTCTAGTGAAATTGTTTTCCAGAAGAAAGTTTGATAATGTCTCATACCAGGCTCTGGGAGCTTGTTTTACCCATAAAGAGCTTTATCAAGCTTATACACCCAATTAGGATGTTTGTTGTCCTCAAAGCCTGGAGGTTGACATACATAAACCTCTTCTTTAACTTTTCCATACAAAAATGCACTTTTGACATCCATTTGAAAGACTTTAAGTTTTTGATAAGCAGCATAAGCTAAAAACAATCGAATTGCTTCCAGTCTGGCTACAGGGGCAAAGGTTTCATCATAATCAATACCTTCTTCTTGTGCAAACCCCTGAACAACCAGTCTGGCCTTGTTCTTAACAATAAGCCCATTTTCATCAGTTTTGTTCCTAAACACCCATTTAGTGCCTATTGCACACTTACCTGGAGGTAGAGGAACCAGTTCCCACACTTGCTGTTTCTTGAACTGAAGAAGCTCAAGCTGCATGGCATCAACCCATCCATTGTCCTTTAAAGCAATGTGATAATTCTTTGGCTCTTGCTGACTGATGAAGAGAGCATAGAAGCAGAAATTGGACAATGACTTCTTGTTGATACTCCAGCAGTGATATCACCAATGATTTGAGACATGGGGTGATTCTTCAGATCTTGATACACAATGAGATCTGTGCAAGTGTTTGTAGCCGGTTCAGCAGCAACAGATGGTGATGGTGAATCATTTCCTTGAAACCATCAGTGGATGGTAATTCAAAGGAAGTTGAATTCGAAGAAATCTCATCAGCATTTGTTGTGGATGGTGCTGCTGGCGCTACAGGAACATCAGGTCTAGTTGAATCAGGCAGCTGATCACTAAACCTGAAGAGGTGAGTACTGCAATCATCATCATCATCAGCAGTACCACCAGGTGGTGAACTGTTGACAGGAGCAACAGCAGGAGTTTGATAGGGAACATATGCAGTATGTCCAAATCAAATAGCTCCACAGGACTTTGTGGAATCTTGTCCTTTGGAGATTCATTAAACTTAACATGTAGAGTTTCTTCAACCATCTTTGTTCTGCAGTTGAAGACTCTGTATGCTTTGCAAGTAGATGAATAACCAACAAAGTATCCTGCATCCACCTTAGGATCAAATTTGTGGAGTTGATCCTTTGTGTTGAGAATAAAACAGGGACACCCAAATGCTTTGAAAAATGAAATCAGTGGAGCCAAATGATGGAGAACTTCATATGGAGTCTTCATCAACCTCTGATTTACTAAAACTCTATTTTGCACATAACAAGCTGTGTTGACAGCTTCGGCCCAAAAGGTCAATGGCAAACCTGAGTCAGCCAGCATGGACCTTGCAGCTTCAATGAGGGTCCTGTTCTTTCTCTCCACTACTCCATTTTGTTCCGGAGTCCTTGGAATGCTGAACTGCCTTTTGATTCCCTTTGAGAGATAGAAGTCATCAAGTGTATGATTTCTGAACTCAGTTCCATTATCACTCCTAATACACTTGACTGGAAGGGAATACTGCTTCTCAATGTACAGCACAAAGTGGATAATCTTCTGAGCAGCCTCATCCTTTGAATGTAGGAAGAAAGTCCATACAAATCTGGAGTAATCATCCACAATTACCAGACAGTATTTCTTCTTTGCCATGCTCATTACTCTCACAGGACCAAATAGATCCATATGCAGTAATTGCAAGCAGGCAGTGGACTTGGACACTTCAATAGGAGGAAATGAGACCTTGTGCTGTTTTCCTTTTAAACAAGCAGTGCAAGTTTCATCACAGTGGAACTCCTTTATTGGTAAGCCTCTGACTAAACTATTGTGGCTAAGCTGATTCATGTTTTTGAGATTAACATGACCAAGCCTCCTGTGCCATAGTTTAGATTCTTGAAAAGAGGCTTTGGAAAATAGGCAAGGATTACCTTTGAGATCTATCTCTTAGAGAGATCTAAGGCATACACTCTTCCTGTCCTGTTGGCTTTCAGGAGAGTGTGATCATCCAACACCTTGTCAATCAAGGGCAAAACTTTGGATGACAGAATCCTACAGTTTTGACTTGTGAAAAGGGCAACATGGCCTTTATCACACATTTGACTGACACTCAAGAGGTTGTACTTGAGATTTTCCACATGATTAACATCATCAAATTTGATTTCTCCATTGGAGACAAAGCCCTTACCGATGATGTACCCCTAGCATCATTGCCAAAAGAAACAAATCCCTTCTTTCCTTGAGAGTAGTCATGAAGAAGAGAGATGTTCCCAGTCATGTGCATGGATCCCCCACTGTCTACATACCAGATGCTATTTTGGCATGTTGAAGAACCCTGCAAAAATAAACAATCAGTTAGTTTTAGAGACCCAAACCTTTTTGGTTTTGGGCCTGGGTCATCAATAGATGGTAAACTAGCATGTTTATTTGTAACAACAGCCTGAGAGGAAGAAGATGGTGCAGAAGAGGAGTCCTTTGGCTTAGACCTCCTTTTCTGTGGTTTCAACATAGGAGAATCTAGTTGGTTAACTCTACCCAACAGATGTTGTACCATCATCACCAGCTGTGTCTGATTTTGTGATAAAGCTTTCAGCTCATCAGACACATAGCTAGTGGAGTTAGATAAGGTCCTATGTTGCACCTTCTTCTTTTGAGCACCCTCAGCTGTCACCTGTTTAACTCCTTCCTTTTTGAATTGCTTTAAGGACTTAAGGGTTACAGGATTTGATGTTGCTGATACAAATGTGGTCTCAAACTCATTTTACATGGGTTGCCTATGCTGATACAAATGTTGCTGATACAATGAGAAAGCCTTGGAGCTGATGGTGAAAGAGGCTGATGCGAACACAGCAGATCAATGGATAACATCATTGATCAGTTGTTTAGGCAAGGCCATGACACTGAAAAACTTGATTCTGAGATCAGAAGACTAGAGATTGAAGAAATCCAATCAAGATGGTCAAGTTATGATGTGTCAGAAATAACCATTCAAACATTCCATTCAATTGCTCTGATACCATTTGACAGGATCAGTGATCACAAGTTTGATGTTTATCAGAATATAAAGCAGCGGAATACACAAACGAATTAGACAAATTGTAGCAAGCAAAACAATATTGTAAGCGTTAAGATAGCATACGGTTATAGGGAGAGAATATGAATTTCTAATTTCTAGGAATGTTATAGATGGAGAATATTTCTAATCAATCAATCAAACATTCCTTCAATTGCTCATATCGCTCAATGATTACAATGGGTTGTCACTCCTTATATAGAGTGCAACAGTCACTGCTGTTATCACGGAAAGTGACAACTGGCAGATCCAATACAGAAATAACTAAATCTTAACAAACTACTGAAATGTTCACAACTACTGAGAACATATCAGCAAGTTAAGTAAAAAATATAAAACTACTGAAACTACAACGACTGAAGAACAAGCTCTTCAGTCGTTTTACAGAACTACTGAAACATAAAACATAAAACTACTGATATCACAACTACTGAAGAAGTACTCTTCAGCAGTTGTGACAAACTACTGAGGCTTCAGTACTTGGTCTTCAGACTTTGACCTTCAGGCGTTTCATCAGCTGATGACTTCAGTAGATATCATCAGCTGATGTCTTCAGTCTTTGTCTTCAGACTTGTACATCAGTTGTTGATCTTCAGCACTTGTGAACTCTTCAGCTGTTGTGCTTCAGTACTTTGGTCTTTCAGCTTCAGCACTTGTGTTCTTCAGCTGTTGTACTTCAGCACTTTGGTTCTTCAGCTGTTAAGGTCTTCAGCACTTGATCTTCAGCTGTTGAAGTCTTCAGCACTTGTCAAACTACTGATGAGGCTTTCAGCAGTTGTTGTGATACCGTGTGGGACTTAGAGGTTTTCTGATCTTGGCTCATTGGTTCTTTTGGTCCAACACTCAGAGCATAACAGAGCAACTTGATTGTGTTGTCTGTGTAGCTGCATGGTAAAGTTGGGATCATTTCTGTGAGCAAGGTTGGCCATTTTGAAGTAGCTTAAGGACGAAGGAAGAAGAAAGAAAGAAATTTCAGAGAGAAATTTTGGTTTTTAGGTTTGGAGGAAGAACAAATGATAGAAAGAGGGGGAAACCGTTGGGTTTATATGTGAGAAGAATTTCAGATAAAGTTTAATGAAAGAGGATAAACTTTGAAATCCGGATGTCAGTCCGACCTCTGAAAAACTAGTTTACTTTTTGCTCAAAAAGTAGTTTTCTTGGAAGTCAAAAAGCTTCTGAAGGTTAATTATCTTCGGAAGTTTTAATTAAAAAGCTTCCGAAGCTAAAATGACTTCGGAAGAATTTCCTGAGAGATTTGAAAATTTTGCTTCGGAAGAAAAATTAAAACTTGAGTACTTTGTGTGTAAACTGACAAAGCTTCCGAGAGTTAATTTTACTTTGGAAGTAAATGATCCTTAAAAGTGAGTAAGTGTCTGAGACAAATATTTAAGCTTCGGAAGATAAATTTGAAAAATCTTCTGAAGGTAAACTTCTTAGACAGTTATTTAATTTGAAGGCATGATTTACTACCGAAGTTAAAAACATAACTTCCGAAGTATCAGAAATTTTCAAAAATCTAAGGAAAGTCTTCAAAAAGAAATTTTCATCCAAAGAAAACATGAGCTTATGAAAGTGATGAACTAGACAACTTAGGACAGACATGAATTTTAAAGAAATAATAATAATTAGATTTAACAAAGATCTACTCAAGGTTGATCATCCCAATAGCTGATATAAGATATTTAAATTTGTGTTCATCAAAAGCCTTTGTAAACAGGTCAGCATATTGTTCATCTGTGTGAACCTTGACTAGTTTAATTAATCCTTTTTCATAGTTATCTCTTATTAAATGATACCTGATATGATGTGCTTTGTCCTTGAGTGTTGTACAGGGTTCTCTGTGATTGAGATAGCACTATTGTTGTCTATGTGAATGGCAGTCTCCTTGAAGTTTAATCCATAGTCCAGCATCTGATTTTGAATCCAAAGTACTTGAGCACAGCAGCTTGCAGTAGCAATGTATTCAGCTTCAGCAGTTGATGAAGAGACACAGGATTGTTTCTTGCATTGCCATGAGACAACCCTTCCACCATGAAATTGGCATCCCCCAGATGTAGACTTTGCAGTCATGTTGCAACCACCATAATCACTATCTGTATAGGCATATAGATTGAAGTCAGAATTCTTGGGATACCATAGGCCAAGTGTTGATGCACCCTTGAGGTATCTTAGAATCCTCTTGATAGTGATAATGTGAGACATCTTAGGGTTGGCTTGATATCTTGCACAAATACATGTAGCAAACATGATATCAGGCCTGCTAGCAGTAACATACATAAGAGACCCAATCATAGCCCTGTATAAATGCTCATCTACACACTCCCCCTCAAGATCAGGACCAAGAGAGTGGTTTCTGGCTATGGGTGTCTTAGCAATCTTACAGTCAGTCATATTAAACCTCTTGAGTATGTCCTGAACATACTTTGACTGACTTATGAAGATGCCATCTTCGACTTGCTTCACTTGAATTCCCAGAAAGAAATTGAGTTCCCCCATGGCACTCATTTCAAATATGTCTTTCATCAGCTTCTCAAAGTCTTTACAGAGCTTTGGATTAGTTAAACCAAAGATGATGTCATCCACATATACTTGAACTAGCAATATGTCTTTTCCTTGTCCTTTGATGAAGAGAGTTCCATCTATAGTACCCCTCTTGTATCCATGTTTATAGAGATACTCAGACAGTGTCTCATACCACTTCCTGGGTACCTGAGGCAGCCCATAGAGAGCTTTGTCAAGCTTGCAGACATAATCAGGATGATCAGGATCTACAAAACCAGGTGGTTGTTGGACATAAACCTCTTCATCTATCACTCCATACAAAAAGGCACACTTCACATCAAGTTGAAAAAACTTGAAGTTCTTGGATGCAGCAAATGCCAGGAATATCCTAACAGCTTCTAATCTTGCCACTGGAGCAAAGACATCAGTGTAGTCAATCCCTTCTTCTTGTGTGTTCCTTGAATAACCAGTCTAGCTTTGTTCTTGATGATAATGCCTCTATCATCTTTCTTGTTGCTAAACACCCATTTGGTTCCAATGCTAGTCTTCCTAGAAGGAAGAGGACAAAGTTCCAAACTTTCTACCTTTTGAATTGAAGCAGCTCTTGTTGCATAGCTTCAACCCAACTTCCATCCTTTAGAGCTTCATCAACTTTCTTTGGTTCTATCTGGGATAGAAAACAAGAGTGAAGACAAACATTTGCTTCATGGGTTTGTCCTCTTGTCTTTACCCCAGAGACAACATCTCCAATGATGTTTATGGTAGGGTGAGACTTGTGGATCCGAAGCTGAGGGATCACAGCAAGTTGTTGAGAAAGATCTAAATTTGAAAAATTTTGATCTGGCATAGATGTTTCTCCTACCACACCAGCACACTTTTCAAGTGAAACTTGATCCAAGCAGTGTGTGACATCATTGATGTTCTCATCCATGGTGTGGTTAGTGGCATCAAGAAATTCTTGGTCACTATCACCATCACCATTGTTGTCTTTCATAGTTGAGGTGTTCTTATCTAGTTGTAGAGCCTCTGAGCTGGAATATGAAGGCATACCAGATGTATCAGCTGAATTTGTCATTGTTGGGCTGATAGAAACCTCATTTGCAGAAGTGGTTCCAACTAGAGCTGAAGATATATGTCTTGAAGATCTTCCTAGCTCAAATCTTGGATCAGGATCATCTGTATTCAAATTTTCTACAGATCCTGAAACTTCTCACAAGATTTGTTAAAACAGTTGGTAACCAAATCAAGATCAAACAACCAATCCGGACCAAAACCAGTAACACAAGGTGTGTGTTCATTGAAAGTCACATTGGCTGACTCCTCAACAATTCTAGTTCTGAGATTATACACTCTATAAGCCTTAGCTTGGGAAGAGTATCCAATAAAGTGTCCATCATCTTATTTCTCAGCAAACTTGGCAATTTGATCTTTGGTATTCAAGATGGTGCAAGGACATCCAAATGACCTGACAAAACCAATGAAAGGTCTCCTCTTGTGCCAAACTTCATAAGGAGTTTTGTCATGAGTCTTAACTACTAAAACTCTGTTCTGCACATAGCAGGCAGTGTTGACTGCCTCTGCCCAGAAGGTGATGGGCAATTTAGAATCAGACAACATGGTTCTTGCAGCTTCAATCAGTGTCATGTTTCTCCTCTCAGCAACACCGTTTTGCTGAGGAGTCCTGGGAGCACTAAATTGTCTTGTAATACCCTTTTCATCATAGAATGTGTCAAGGATATGGTTCTTAAATTCGGTTCCTTGATCACATCTTATGATCTTGACCTTGTGATCAGATTGATTCTCAATCTTCAAGATGAATTTTTTTAGAATCTCAGGAGTCTCATCCTTAGTTCTAAGGAAGAAAACCCAAGTGAATCTTGTAAAGTCATCTGTGATCAGTATAAGGTCCTTCCTAAACTCATTACATTGGTGGGGCCAAATAGATCCATATGTAACAAGTGTAGGGGTGTAGTGATGGAGTTCTTTTCCTTAGGCTTGTGAGATACCTTATTCCCTTTCAGGCATGCAACACAATGGTCATCACTTGTAAACTCTTTCTTTGGCATTCCAGTTACCAAGTCATGCTTAATTAACTTATTCATGTTCTTAAAGTTTACATGGCACATTCTTTTATGCCATAGGAAAGACTCATCACTATTGGCTTTAGACAGAAAGCATGAAACTTCTCCAGAGGAGAGGTTTCTTGCAAATCCATCTTGTACATGTTTCCTTTCCTGGGTCTCTAAGCGGGATATGCTCATGAGGAATGACCACACTAGGCTTAGAACAATGCACTCATGCTCAGTAAAGATCATGTTATGATCTGATCACAAAATTGAGATACACTCAGAAGATTGTATCCAAGCTCCTTTACAAAGTTTACCTTTTTATGCTGATCTTACCATTTGTGACCTTGCCCCTTCCAGAAATGTAACCACCTTCATTTCCTCCAAAAGAAACAGGTCCTCTATCAATCCTTTCAAAGTTCTGGAGTAGTGATCTATTGCCAGTCATGTGCCTGGAGCAGCCACTGTCTATGATCCAGACATTTCTGTCTGTCTTCAGCTGTCCCTACACAAAAGAGAATGATTAGTTTACATCTGGAAACCCAAGCCTTGCTTGTCTTGGGCTCATTTGCATAAGGTAATTTAACAGTAATAGATCCTATGGTCGTACTAAGAGGATCTTGAGCTGTTTTTGATGGAGAAATCTCAGTCACTTGTTCTTTCTTAGACATCCACGCCACCTTTGGAGTCTTGGACTTGACCTTCAAAACTTTAGAAGCTTTTGGAGCTTCAGAAGTTTTGATCACTGAACCTTCGGAAGATTCTGCAACACTGCAGCAGACTTCATGCTTCAGAAGACTCCTTTCTTCTGAGACCAAATATTCTTCCGAAGAGAATTTTCCACTTCCCTTCTTGTTAGATTTGGAACTTCCAAAGGAACTGGTTTTCCTTCCTGTTGATATATGTATGTCCCTAGATCATGATATGAATGTAATAATCTTGTTTGTCTGATTTGAGGTAATGCTTGGAATGATTAATGAAATGATATTGTTTGTTTGTTATTTATAATTTTTAATATTTCATTAATGAGTCGACGTTGAATTGGTTAATCAGGTTTGTGGTTGTTTGAATTGTTTCACATAATGTTATATATAATTAATACATTCAAACTTAACAGAATGAAGTTCTCATGCGAGTGGCCCATGCGAATGGACCATACGCCTGAATAACTTCATACGAATGACTCAGTCGCACGACTAAACCAGGAGACTGGATCAGTCGTATGATTGTAACATAAGATTGGCTCGGTCGCACGACTGAACACTCAGTCGTGCGAATGAATCAACCGCATGGTTCAATCGCACGACTGAACCATACTAATGGTTTAGTCGCATGAATGAATAATACTAACCTATAAATACACCCAATTCGTGATAAATAAGGGATTTCTTCAATTACAATTCCTGAGGTACCCTAGCCGTCCAGAAGCCTCCCAATTCGTTCTCCAAGTTCATAGAACACATTAGATCGATTCCCAATCGATTTTAACATTAGTTTCAATTCTTTATTGATTCTTCGTGTGTTCTCACTGATTGGATCGCCAATCAATAGGATTCCGCACTATTTGATCTGGTTTACACGCTAATCACTAGGTATTTCGTTCAATACCAGGTCCTAACAAGTGGTATCAGAGCTTTGGCTCTTGATTACGTGTGATTCAATCAAGATTGATAAAAAGTTTGTGTTTTTTGCACTAAAACCAATTTTTTTGTGTCAAAAGTGATCTTGGACGTTCCCTGCTCATCAAAGCTTGGTTTCGACGGAATTAGGCGATTAGACCTTGCGAAATTTCGAATTTTTACGGCTAAAACACTTTAACCTAGAAATTTTCACAAAACAGCAGCCTCAGTCGCACGAGTGTGCCATTCGCAACGACTGGACTTCATTCGCATAGTCCAGAGGCACGATTGGACCTAGTCGTATCTCCTTTCGTACGACTGAACCATTCGTTCGCATTGCTCATACGCATCAGATTCATTCGCACGACTGAGCTAATCGCTTAGTTCAGCCGCACGATTGAACCAGTCGCAGAGTTTCATACGCACGACTAGACCATTCGCATCCTTCAGTCGTACCAGTGACAGTTTGTTTTATTAGACTTAAAGTTATTCTCCATGGAAGATCAAATGTCAGCCTTTAATGCTGGAAAGGACTCTAGGATACAAACCTGCTGTGTGCTTGAGAGTGAGGTGGGTAATCATAATAAACCACCAAAGCTCTTGACGTTAGATGAGTTTCCCCACTGGAAACACGTTTTGAGATCTACCTCAATGGAGTGGATCCGAATCTGTGGGAAGCCATCGAGATTGGATATAGTACACCGGTGGGAGCTGATGGAGTTAAGCTAACGTTAGGAGGGATGACGATGTGCAGAAAGTTAATACAATGCAGAGAAAAGAGTTTATGCATTGATTACGCAGTCTATTCCTAAAGACATATTCCACCAGTACTCAGGAATAAGCTTCCAAGAAACTTTGGGATGAGCTAGAAAGAGGTATGACGGGAATGTTTCATTGAAGGCAATCAAAGCTAAGGAGTTAAAGAAGGAATTCGATAACTTCTCATCGAGGGAAACGAGAGTTTAGATGACGTTATAGATAGATTTTACCATCTGATGAGTGAACTGCATACACATGGGGTGGCAACTACCATGGAAGAGAAAGTTACTAACTTTGCAAACGGATTGCCTGAAAAGTGGGCCTCGTTCGTGTCTAACTTAGACAGAATGGAATGCTGGCAAAACTGGATATTAATGACTTCATTCTTAAGTTGCGAGAAGAAGAGTCACTCAGGAGGAGTACAGAGCTCAGAAGTCTTTGTACAATCAAAATCCAGCTTTGTACAATGCCACGCCTCAAGCTAAGACATCTGGAGCACCTCTCTAGACTGCATTTTGTCTAGCTCAGCGGTCCTTCACATGCGTCTCCTTCAGGATCAGACACGTCGGGACTCTCTGTCCCCAATATATTGGATCCGAAACAAGTGCTACTAAATTGAAGACCGAGAATCTCGGAAATGTGACTGTGGAATTAGCTCGAGAACACATGGATCTTTTGGCTGCAATGGTCCATTCTTATGATGAACTTGTTGCTGGTAAGATTGGAAACTGCCATCTGGCAGACGAGGACTACGAGCAGGTGGATGAAATGGAGCTTGAGAGGATGGACATAATGTGGGCCTTAGCTAGTGCTGTCCGGAGGGCAAAGAAGTTTGTAAAACAAACCGGACAGAAATGGTGGCTACTAAGGATACCACATTTGGCTTTGACAAGAGCAAAGTGACCTGCTTCAACTGGGAGAGAAGGGGCTTCAAAAGAGAATGTGTCAAGCCTAAGAAGAACGGGTAACGGGAACCCGTTCTCGTCCTTCACTCATCAAGACAAGCAAGCTACGAGTTCTACTTCATCAAGCAAGGATCCAAAAGCCTTGACTGCTCATGATGATGAAGGACAGGATTGGAGCTTTAGGTTTGTCTCACCAGGGGAATCAAACATTGCAAGTGTAGAAGATATTGATAGTGATTTGCTAGTGAAGGAGATCTAGCAGTTGAGATAGCGATGTCACATAGTGAAGAAGCAACTGCAACCGAGGTAGTTACAAGCCTAAAGGGAGACTACCATGTCAGAGACAGAAAAGACAGAATCACCAGAACCAGAGACATCTGATGCTGCGTTGATGGCTAACTCTTCTGAATCAACTCAGGTACGTACTACTGACCAAAGTTGATAATCATGCTTGTTCTGATTGTGATACTTTTAGGAATAGCATAGATGAAAATTTTGCTAGGTTATTAGATCATAATGATAACTTAGTAAAAGATTGCAACTATGCACTGAGGCTAATAGGGTATTAAAACAAAATGAGCATAGTTATAAAGTAAAGATAGACCTTTTGACTAAACAGCTTAGGGAAACCGAAAGAAGTAGTTGCCTTTAACCAAGCTAATGAATTAGGTATTATCTAAACTCCCTAGAAGACACTAAGAAGCAAAAGGCAGTTCTAGAAGTAGAAGTAAATTCATTAAACAGATCCTACACAGTTGGACTAGTTCTTCACACATAGTCCAACACTTAGTGAGAGAAAGAAACAATGGGGAGGGTTTGGGTTACAAGTGGTTCCACCACCACCTGAGACTTGATGAACACTAAGAGTATACAGGTAAATGACAATACCATCAAGAATCATGTGGTGTCTACTCCTCTTGTTAGTGATCCAGATTCCTCATGTTCAACCATGAATCTGGAAACAAACAAAAGGAGGCCACTTCAAAGGCAAAGGGTAAATTGCCTTGTGTTAATATGGAAAAAGAGTTTGAAAAGGTTAACTTAAGTCAGGGTCAAACAGAGTCAATCAGAACCTAAAAGGACTTCAATAGTCAAAAAACCAGTAACAAATGGAAAAAGATATTAAACATGTTAAAACAGTTAACTCTGTTAAACAAGAAAAAACATCAAAAGAACCAGAGTCAAAATCTAAAGTAAGTGATGTTACTAGAGTGTCACGCACGTCTCCACAAAGAAAGTTTAATCATAAAGTTGATAGCAGGTCATGCTACAAATGTGGAATGTGGACACATTGCTTCCTATTGTCTTTATTATCAGACACCTAGGAAAAAGATTGAACTTCAGGAATCAAAACCTAGGTCTTCTAAGAGGAGTTCTTTAACTCCACCTAGAAGAACTAGTGCACATAAAGTTCAACCCGTTAGCCAGTCGACTGTGTATCACAAACAGGCATTGCATAAATCTGGGTTATGGAAAGAGAAGTCAACCTCTATGTCAGAAGGAACCTGGCTACCCTCACCTTCTAAGGTCAATGGGTTGAATTTATGATGTGTGATGCCTCTGGGAAACCCAAGCCAGTAAAGGCTTGGGTTCCTAACCTAAACTAATCCTTTACATTGTATGTGTAAGGTGTTCACTACAGTGCTGAAACTAACACGTGGATAGTAGACAGCGGAGCATCCAGGCACATGACAAGAAACAGGGCTCTTTTATCAAACGTCAAGCAAATAAAAGGAGGGCATGTTTCGTTTGCTGGAAACAAGGGTGGCTATATCACAGCCCAGGGAGAAGTGGGGAATCAGAAGTTAAGTTTGATAAGGTGAACTACTTCAACAACTACAAAATAACTTACTTTCTGTTTCCCAAATATGTGATAAGGGATTTAAAGTCATCTTCGACAACAAGAAGTGTTACGTACTAAAGAAAGACTACGTGATCCCAGAGGACCAAGTTTTGATGACTGCTTCAAGATATAAAGATCTTTATGTCTTGGATTTGTCAACAGCTTCTACAACGGATCATAAGGTTCAGTGTTTTCTATCTAAAGCTACTGAGAAGGATTCCATCTCCTGGCATAGGAGAATGGGACACATTAGTCAAAGGAAGATGAATCACTTGATTCAGAAGGATCTGGGAGGAGTTAATGTCAAGAACTTCCAGCTTCCTGACTTTTGTGTAGCTTGCAAGAAAGGCAAACAGACAAAGAAGTCTCATTCGGAAAAGAAAGTTCATTCAATAGAACTTCCTTTTGAGCTTCTTCACATGGATCTGTTTGGTCCAGTCAGTACAAAGAGCATTGCAGGCGACTTGTACTGCTTTGTGGTCACTGATGACTACTCAAGGTTCACTTGGGTAATGTTTCTGAAATCCAAATCAGAAACATTTGAGTCATTCAAGGAGTTGGTAACCACACTGGAATCTCTCTACAAGCTGAAGGTTAGACAAGTACGCTCAGACAACGGAACAGAATTCAAGAACCAGTGGATGGAGGCATACTGCAAGGAAAAGAGAATTGTACATCAATTCACTTCTGCCTACACGCCTCAGATGAATGGCGTTGCTGAGAGAAAGAACAGAAGCTTGATAGAGATAGCACGGACTATGCTAGCAGACTCAAAACTGCCTATCCAATTCTGGAATGAGGCAGTGGCGAATGCATGTTATACACTGAATCGAGTCCTGATAATCAAGCGCCACGGAAAGACATGTTACGAGCTACTACAAGACGCAAACTGAATTTGGAGTATCTCGAACCATTTGGCGCGCCGTGCACACTTCTGAAGAAGACACAAGAGGGTAAATTCAGCGAGAAGGCAGATGAAGGAATCTTTCTAGGATACAACATACCGAACAAGCGATTTTACAACAACTCAACGGGTCTAGTAGAAGTATGGTGTAATGTTGGCGTTCAGAGATATACCACACCACCTACTGGCAAAGGACCCGCCTACTTTTTCGACTATGATGGATTCTTCAAGTCCTTCAACATCCCTCTCTCTCCCTCGGATGACGAGTTAGCTACACAGATGATGTATGATATCTTGAATACACCAACATCTAGCTCAGAGGGAGAATATCTACTCAGTCAGGGGGAGTAGTCGACGACAGTGACTCCTCCTCTGAAGATGAATCTGAAAAAGATAACCAGAACAGTTAGGAGGAACAGGTTCCAGTTCCGGAAAGTCCACAAGCATCTATCAGTGATGCACCTTCAACTTCAGAGCCTCAAACTCCAACTACCTCAGATGCAGAACCAAATGTTCATAATCTTGGCTCTGAGGTAGCTGTTCCTACCACTCCAGGATCACGACTAAACGTCTATCATCCCTTAGACAATGTCATTGGGAATGTCAGATCAGGAGTACAAACCGAAATCAGCTATACTCAGCTGATTATGCCTCGGTTATGGAAAAAGGATATATTCATGATGGTGCTTATTGGTGTTTTGTCTCACAGTTTGAGCCAAAATACATCAGTGATGCACTAAATGATGAGGCGTGGTGAGTGCCATGCAAGAAGAACTTCTTCAGTTCAAGAAGTTAGGTGTATGGAGTCTGGTTGATAGACCTAAAGGTGCTAAAGTCATTGGCACCAAATTGGTCTTGAAATGCAAGAAGGATGACCAAGGGGTCATTATCAAGAATAAAGCTCAATTGGTGGTTCAGGGTTTTCGGCAAGTCGAGGGAATTGACTACAATGAGGTGTTTGCACCCATGGCAAGGATGGAAGCCATTCGTATCTTCCTTGCCAATGCATCGTACATGAAGATTAAAGTCTATCAATTAGATGTGAAAAGTGCATTCCTTCATGGGGAAATCAGAGAAACAGTCTATGTCAGTCAACCCGAGGGATTTGAAGATCCTTATCATCGGGATAGAGTCTACAAGCTCGACAAGGCTTTATACAGGCTTTATCAAGCTCCAAGAGCTTGGTATGAGAAACTCTCGACTTATCTTGTGAAACACGGCTTTCGCAGGGGAGTCATTGACTGCACGCTATTCATTAAAGAAAAAGATGGCTACCTACTGCTCGTACAGATCTATGTTGATGACATAATCTTCGGTTCAAAGAACGAAGAGTTATGCAAAGAGTTTGAAGCAGTTATGAAGAATGAGTTTGAGATGTGTGCTATGGGGGAGATGAAGTTCTTTCTCGGGTTACAGGTGGATCAAACACCAAATGGGATCTTTCTACATCAGACCAAGTATGTAGGAGACATTCTCAGTCGTTTTGACACGGAGAATGCATCTACTGCTGGGACTCCACTGGCTACGAATCACGACATAGCACCTGATGAAAATGGAGATCTTGTAGATGCCATGATGTACGAGGAATGATTGGATCCCTCATGTATCTCACTGCCTCAAGACCTGATATCATGTATGCTACATGTTTATATTCTAGATATCAGGCTAACCTAAGGTCAACCATCTGATCGGGGTCAAAGGATTTTTCGTTATTTGAAGGGTACACCCACACTTGGGTTGTGGTATCCTCATGATGATGACTTTGAGCTCACTGCGTATAGTGACTCAGATTACGGAGGCTGCAAGATGAACTACAAGTCTACATCCGCGGAGTGTCAATTCTTTAGGAGAAGACTAGTTACTTGGCAGTGTAAGAAGCAGACATCAGTTGAATTGTCAACCTGTGAAGCCGAATATGTTGCTGCTGCAAGTTGTTGTTCACAAATTATCTGGATTCAACAGCAAATGCGAGATACGGTTTAAAGTTCTCCCTCCTACTCCTATTTGTGTTGATAACTCTGCTGCAATTGCAGTAACTAAAAATCCGGTCCAACATCCAAGACCAAACATATCGGTATTAAATACCATTTCATAAGACTGTTTTGAAAAGACTTAATTGATGTGGTAAAATTAATAATGATTTTCAATGCGCTGACCTCTATACTAAAGCCTTTGATAAACCACGTTTTCAATATTTGCTAGAGGTCAACGGCGTTAAGAATAAAAGTGATGTTATTCCTGATGATGATCATGTGTAGGTCCGATGTAGTTTAGTTAATTTTTCTTTTTTATTTTATTTGTTTATTTTTCGTCTGTTTAAATTAAACTCATGTTATTTTGGTGGTTATTAAAATCCTAAAATAATTAAACCTTTAATGATTTTAGTATTTTAGGGGAGAATAGTCAGCAAGTAACATTAAAAAAAACGAGGAAGAAGGAGTGGAAAGCTGATTTAAGGTAGATCGTATCTGTGATACCGATTCAAACCCTTTGGAAATGATAGTACACAGGAACAAGTCAAGAGGGACTTAAAATTTTAATTAGAAAAGGTGCAAAAATTCAAAGTATAAGTCTGTGTAGTCTAAGCAATATAAAAGGGAAGATGATAGAAAAACTGGTAACTCTAAGGTAACACAATGAGAGTAGACCTAGAGGTTGCTAGACCACAATTGATATGTCGGTAGATTCAACACAATAGATGATTAGACCTAACTGGTGATCTCAAGATCAAACTAAGTTGTTCAACTAACTGTGGGCTTCCATCTTATCATTGGTACACACATCAAAATATTCCAATAAGGGGTAATGAGCATGTAAACGCCACAAATGTGTGCGGATGACCATAAATAGAGCAAAGCACGAAAAAAATGAAAGAAAATGCTATCAAGCTAATGACTTATGCTGTTGGTGCATTTGGTGCAAATAAAATTAAGTTGCTCTAACAAGGAGATAGGTTGTGTGCCTCTCTGCTGTGCGATGGCACTGACCTGAGGATAAGCATAACCTAGATATTCTAGAATTCATTGTTGTTTGCCGCCTCTCTGCTATGCGATGGCACTGACCTGAGGACTGGCTTCTCTTTGAAAGCTCTAAGAATAGTCTCTCCTTGTAATAATACCCATAGACCGCTCAAAAGCTCCTTAGGAATGTTGATTACCATATAAGTGTGGGATCCACAAATGCTAGTTAAAATAATTAAACCTAAAACAATCACCAGTTTGTGTCAAAAGTCTATGTATGGATTTAAGTGGACAAACATATTGACAATCATTGTGGCTGCAATTCTTGAAAGTTCAAATCAATGTGGTAATCTGAGAGTTTCAGTATGATTTCCTAAGTTGCTAACGACTCTGGATGAACACCAAGAATTGAGCATCAAAAGATTTTGATAACAAGTCCAAAATGATTTGACTTGCCTGTATGATTCCAAAATTGAATTGGTTCAGGTATGGTCAATCTAAGTTGAAGTTGTCTATTCCGGAACCAAATCCAGTAGATTTCCATCTCAGGACTTATCTCTCACAAAAAGCAAAAACAATTCTTATTTTGATTCTTTAGCTTAATTTTCTAATTTAGTTAGTCGTTTTAGTTTGTTGCTTGTCGGATTACATCAGGAAAATCAGTAGGGGATCAACTCACTAAAAGGGTCATGTCTGAGATGACCACATGTGTTTTAAAAAGTTCAAAATAGTCACGTCTGAGGTGATAAAGGGTTTAAGTCAAAACACATGTCTGAGATGATCAACTGCTCATAACGTTAATTTCTGCAATTAAAGGGATTTAAAAAGTTAATATTCAATTGGCAGAAAATTTAATAAGTATGACCTATTTGCCGAATGGACCATACGTATGGACCAATCATACGAATGGAAGCCATTCGTACGAATGGACCATGAATATGGACCATCCAACCGAATGGCCCATACGATTGGCCCAGTCGGATGCTTAAGGGCGGATGAGTGAGTCAGTCGCACGACTGAGATCCACGGACGACAGAAGAAGACGACTGAACCAATCGCACGACTGAGTCCCACTCACACGACTGAAAGGTGCGTATGAGCTCAGTCGCACGATTGAATCTAGGGTTAGTATAAATAGAGGGGGAGTCGGTCGCAGAGACTCACCACCTTCAAAATAACCCTGAATCGCACGACTTAACACAACCTCTACAAAAATTTCATTTGATCTCTAAATACCCCCGTTTCTTGATTACTGACCATATACATCGACTCTACAGGTAATTTACGGTACATTAGCACTCCCATAACTTTCAATTTGATGCAAAATCGGTACATTTGGACTCGCAAAAGAACCGAGACTTTAGTGACTAAATAACCTAACTAAATGACTCAAACATAAGAAAGTAAGATGTTAGGTGTTATAAGAATGTATTGCAAGTCAAATGACCAGACACAATGTCTAAAACTCAAAAGTGGTGAAAAAGTGAATTTGAATTGAACAGTCAGTACATCATGCGAATGGACAGCTTGATGAACTTCAGTCGCACGACTGAAGGGTGCGAACTGCTTAAACGCACGACTGAACCATGCGTATGAAGTTCAGTCGCACGACTGGTGTAACCGCATGAGGGTATATACGTATGAGCCCAGTAGCACACTCAGTGGTACGTATGCGATCAGTCGCACGACTGAACCCCATTCGCACTGTTCAGTCGCACGACTGAACCCCATTCGCACTGTTCAATCGCACGACTGAACCCCATTCGCATTGTTCAATCGCACGACTGAACCCCATTCGCATAATCTCAATCGCATGACAGAAAGATTTTCTTCAAGTTTAAGTGTTTCATGACTTTCTTAGCCAATGGTACTAACGTTTACTATCTTTGTGTAACAGATGGCGAGTCGATGGCCTATGAGCACGAAGCACAATATATATGCTCATCTGGATTTGACATCCAGAAACGCTGCTGATTTCTCTGGCATCATCACATTTCTACAGAGATCGAGGATTGCACATGCCATATCTACTCCTTGTACTCTGTATCGATCCATTCAGCAAGCCTTCTGGGAAGGCGCTACAGTTGATAGATCGTCTGAGCCTCATTGCATCAGAAGTACCATCTTTGGAGAGGCCATTACTATCTCAGAGGAGGATCTGAGGATCATATTACAGTTGGGGGATGACACTGATTGTCCGACTCGATTACACCCCCTCACAGTCAGAAGATGCTTTCATAGAGCCAAGTACTCTGGGGACATCAATGCTGGGGTACTCAACAAGAGTAACCTCTGTCCCCAGTTTAAATATCTTGCGCACGTGCTGGTTAAGTGCATAGCTTCCAGAAAGGGAGGTTTGGATGAGCTACCTGACCAGATGCAGAACGCGTATGTTGCGTTGGTGCTGAACCACCCGTTCAGCTTCTCCAAGATGATCTTCACCTATCTGGTGGAGAACATCGAGGGGAAAGGGAAGGAAGGCTTCTGTATGTACTGAGGTTTATGCAGATGATCATAGATCAGAGCTTCCCTCCCTGCCGAAGGAGAAGGAGGATGCGGTAGTCCTCGAGGTGATGGATGACACTACCTTGGGAAGGATGAAGGTGTACAGGGGGAAGCAGGTGAAGCCCCCTGTCAGGAGGTTGTTTGGGCATCTGGCCCGGGAAGACTACGTGGTGCCAGCAAAGAGAAAGTGGCGCCACGATGATAGTGACTCTGATGTGGAGCAGATTGCTCTACCCACTCATGACTCAGATGATGATGATAGTGGGGATGCTGGAGACGGTATGCCTATTCCACCTAGAGGCACTGTGTCTGATGTTGTTCCTCCAGTGTCCGTCCCAGCTGGAGAAGTAGCCGAGTCAGCCGGATTTCATCAGGATTTCGTTCATGGTGCGGAGGAGGAGGATGAGTCGGATGAGGAGCCCCTAACGCGAACTGTGGAAGCAAAGTTGTTCCCACAGAACATTGGCTAAGGGTGGTTGGTGAACACCCGAGAGACTCCGGAGAGACTGATACTGACCCCAGCTATGCACCGGGGTCCGCAGCAGGGTTGTAGGGGGAGCTTCCACCTCAACGGGGACGAGGAGGAAGAGGATGGCTAAACCCATGATCAGAAGAAGAAGAAGCGTCGAGTGACCTTCCTCACCACCACAGCCACCACACATCCACCATAGCCACCACATCCACCACAGCCACCACATCCACCACAGCTACCACAGCCACCACATCCCACACAGCCACCACATCCACCACAGCTACCACAGCCACCACCATACCTCCCACAACAGTACAGATTCATCCACCACCATATCCTTTACTCCCACATCACCTCCATCATTTCATAGACCTATCTTTACTACAGCCACCACCACCACCACTTCACACCAAGCAATACCCTCATCCCATCCCTCACATACTTATGGATCACCTCTACCTCCAATCGGGTAGAGGAACAGTTGTCTGCGCTTAACAGAATGGTGATGCGCTTACTGGCTGCAGATGAGGAAAAGGCAGCCCAAATCCGCCAACTTACTGACCTGACCGCTGCACAATCTCACCAAATTGCAGAGCAGGCTCGAGTTATAGAGGAGTAGGCCCAACAGATAGCTGCTCAGAGCACCGAGATAGCCCAACTCCAAGCACATAGCGTCACATCAAGCAAGAAAATAGAGGAGTTGGAGAAGGCAAAGAAGACTATCCTGTTAAAACTGAAAGGATCTAAGGAGGAGCCATTGAAGATCAAGGAAGGGGACAGAGATGATGATGATGAAGATGATGATGAGGATGTTTGAGAGTGATACTGAGGAGAATGAAGAAATCGAAGGAGATAGGATAGAGGAGAAGGACGATGATGATGAGCAGAAGGAGGGGATGCAGCTGCATTGGCCTCTGCTACAGGTCAAGAGAAAAGGTCAAAGAACAAACAAGATAATCAGCTTCTACTTTTGCTCCTCCAAGTGATGAGACTATGATACAGGATAAAAGTAAAGACTAGATGTTTATGTATTTATTTACTTTTGTATTTGAATCCTGTATTGAAAACGATGTATTGAATGTTTATATTAAGTGAATGCATTTCTGTTTGATTAATTACTAATGACTTATGTGTTGAATGTTTAAATCAAACAGATCCAAATTACCAAAGAGATGAGTTTGATGTTGCTCCCCTTCAGGGTCAAGACTCAGCTAACAATGATTCTCGATCTGCAAGGGATTGTCAGGAGGTCAGTGAACTATGCCCCTGAAGAAGGGGAAATAACTCATGACCTATCAAACGAGCAACTGGTAGAGCTTTTCAAGCTAAATCCAGATGAGATAGTGAAAGATGCTCCGACATGCGATTCGACTAATGACGAAGAGCTCAACGATGTTGATGAAGTCGAGATCGAAGATGTCACTGCTGAGGATTACCCTCAGTACGCTGACAATGAGGGTAATGTGGTCCCCAATCTGGGTGAATCCCTTGTCAGTGATACTTTTGAGATGTTGAACAAGATAGAGCAAGAAACAGAGAAAGCAGTAGGAATAGCCCAACCTCAAATGATGATGTCAACATTCGAAAGGCTGAGTGGGCTGCATGTTTTGAAGAAGTTAGAGCCCAACGTACTGCACCAAAGAAGGATTCCTACACCAAACTCTATAGAGTCAAGAAACATCACAAGGTGTCAGGAAGGATCATAGCATGGGCGTATTTTGAGGATCTTAATGCTTATGCGGTTCAGAGAGAATAGGCATAGAGTACTTCAGATTCCCACATGATCTGAAGACTCTACCAGGTTTTGAGCTCAACCATGGCCAAACTAAAGCTTTTGTATGCTGACCCGAGGAAGATGTCAGGCTGGTTTGAGGCTGCCCTAAAGAAGGAGTACCACACCAGATGGGTTAACTTCAAACCCCACAGCCTACTAGGTATATCAGAAGGTCTGAGGTTGATGCCATTACTAGCAAGCCCAAGATAGTGTTGAAGTGGAATCCTCCGCGCACAATGTCAAGAATCCCACTCAGGAATGCCACAGGATTTCACTCCACACTTTAAGTGGTGGTACTACAATTGGAGAACAGCTGAAGCGGTCATAGTCCTAAGCAAAGAGGGAGAAATGGATACGATCAGGGTATTCGACCCGATGTGGCTTACAAACTTGTCGGAAAATGATGTCTATACGCTATACAAGTGGCCACTGTTCTATGATACGCAAGATATTGTACAAGCCCTCCAGTTCCAGAACGTTATACGACTCTGCTTCGCGTTTGAGATTCACACGGGAGTCACAAAAGAGGAGAAGTACAAGAAATACAAGGAGGTTATGCAGAAAACAAGAGATTAGAGAGATCTATGTCCAAGGGGGAGTTTGTTGATACATGTTGTCCCTAGATCATGATATGAATGTAATAGATCTTGTTTGTTTGATTCTGAGATAATGCTTGGAATGATTAATGAAATGATATTGTTTGTTTGTTATTTATAATGTTTAATATTTCATTAATGAGTCAACGTTGAATTGGTTAATTAGGTTTGTGGTTGTTTGAATTGTTACACATAATGTTATATTAATTAATTAATACATTCAAACTTAATAGAATGAAGTTCTCATGTGAGTGGCCCATGCGAATGGACCATACGCATGAATAACTTCATACGAATGACTCAGTCGCACGAGTGAACCAGGAGACTAGATCAGTCATATGATTGTAACATAAGATTGGCTCAGTCGCACGACTGAACACTCAGTCGTGCGAATGAATCAACCGCATGGTTCAATCGCACGACTGAACCATACTATGGTTCAGTCGCACGAATGAATAATACTAACCTATAAATACACCCAATTCGTGAAAAATATAGGGGATTCTTCAATTACGATTCCTGAGGTACCCTAGCCGTCCAGAAGCCTCCCAATTCGTTCTCCAAGTTCATAAAACACATTAGATCAATTCCCAATCGATTTCTAACGTTAGTTTCAATTCTTTATTGATTCTTCGTGTGTTCTCACTGATTGGATCGCCAATCAATAGGATTCCGCACTATTTGATCTGGTTTACATGCTAATCACTAGGTATTTCATTCAAATACCAGGTCCTAACACTTCCGAAGCTTGAATCTTCTTAGAACTCTTTGAAGCATTGTTTTGGCCATATGGATAGTACCTTTAGGATTGAATGGACAATCCTTTGCAATATGAGTGGTGTTGTCACACATAACACAATTCATCTTCTTCTTCACAAGAGCCTTGTCTTGAGAGTAAGACTATCTTTGGTCACTTCCCTTATCCACCTTCATCTTTGCAGATGCTGAGACAGTCCTCCTGGGCTGAGAACTGTGCTTGGAGTTTGATGGTCCAGGCTGTGTAGCAGTGGTACACAGCAGATCAGTCTTCTTCTTGCTGTTGAGATGAGTTGAACAAGAACCAGAACCCTTAGCAGAGGAGTTTGGGTTGATGTCTTCAGTCCCTACCACTTTAAACCCTATAGAAATAAAAACTTATTTCTGCTTAGAGTCAAAAGTAGGCTTGATCTCTTGAGGCTTCCTTGCCTTTCTTTTACACTTTTTGATCAACTTCTTTCTCATGGACTTGGTCATCACAGTCTTCACTTTCTCCTTAGAAGAATAGTGGCCCTTCTTGGAATCCTCCTCTTCACTCTTTGTAGATGGATTCTTCACTATCTCTTCTTCATCCTCCTCACTCATAGGATCTATGAGAGGAAGCTCATCTTCACAAGTTTCACACCTAGGAGATCTTTCTGACAAGATTGTGTGTGGAGGAGCTATCTCATTGGATCCCAGTCCCTATCTGTTTTGATAGCACACTTTGTTGTGCAGGGATAAGGATATCATGTTCTTGAAGGTCTCTTCTTCAAGAACACTCTTTTCTACTCTGGCTTTGCTGATCACAAGCTCAGCCTGGCACTCAGTTAACTTGGTTATGAGATCTTTAATTTGAGTCCTAAAATCTATGTGTTCATGTTTTAGAACTGAAATGGTTTTCTCTAAGTCCTCTATTTTCAGCTTATAATCATTTTCAGACTTTCTAAAATCAGATTTTAAAATGTTTAAGGACTCAACATCAGATCTCAGTTCCAAGTTATAGGACCTGTACCTGTTAACTTTAGTAATGCATTCAGGCGTACAGAGATGTTCCAATACCTTGGCTTCATCATGATCTACCATCAGTGCTTGGTTTGGAGAAGCATCTTCCACCTGAAAGCTCTAGTCAAAGCCTCCTTCTTCAACAGCAACAGCAGCTTGCTGCTTTGACTTCTTATTATGGAGAGCTCTGTAAGTGTAGTTTGGTCTGGATTGTGTTTGGCCATCATTTGTTCTAGGTGCCTTACACTCTCTGGCAAAGTGGCCCATCAGGTTACAGTTGTAACACTTGACTTTGCCTTTGTCCAGTCCAAACTTTCCACTGGTTGCATTGCTTGGAAACTTCCTTCCAGTCCTCTTGTAGAAATTCTTGGCTCTGTGAGTGAGAAGAGCCATCTGCTGGACTATTTCCATGTATTCCAGATCATCTGGATGGATACAGTCCAGGTCTTCAAGAGTGAACAGAGAGTTGCCACAGCTTTCATCAGAAGACACAAAAGCTTGAGAGGAGTTTGTCTCTTGGAATGGGCTTCCTTGAGTGTAGTTCTCCTTTGGTGTCTCTGGGAAGGTGATGAAAGGACCCTTGGATGAGTTGTCAGGGTAGCATAAGAGATGATGTTTGGGTTCTATGCTGTCCCTTTCAACCACATGTAGGGTTGAACCTGTTTGATTGTTGGAGTTGCCAGATGAACCTTGCATGTTCATTTCCATCTGGTATCCACTGAGAATCCCATATAACTCTCTCAGAGTAAGAGTTTTGAGATTTTTAGTTCTCTTGATCACCACACAGTAGTGTGTCCATTGCCTAGGAAGTAAGGACATGAACTTCCTTACAATGTCTCTATTTTCAAGAGAAACTCCTCCATCCACTAGGGTATCCACAATGTCAACATACCTGAAGTACTGCTGAGTCATGGTTTCACCTGTTTTGAAGGTGAAGTTTTCAAACTACTGCTTCAGGAGATCCTTCTTGTTCTCCTTGGATTCAGAAGAACCCTCATACATCAGTTTTAGTGCATCCCACAGCTGCTTGGCTGTTTTTCACTTCTTGAAACCTCTGTACATAGAGTTTGGAAGGGCAGTTTGAAGAGCTGTTATGGCTTTTCTGTCTATCTCTACTCTTTTCCTATCTTCATCGGAGTAGTTAGCCACATCTTTGGGGATCATACCAGCACCAGTGGCAGAAGGTGTGCTAGGTATGAAAGGTCCATTCTCAATAGACTCCCACATTCTTAAATCAAGAGACCTGATGAAACCTTCCATTCTTAAACACCACGTATCAAACTCATCAAGAGTGATCAATGGGGACTTGTTCATGGTTCCAGTTTCCATATCAGTTTTGGAAATGGCTGCCATTTGAAAAGTTTAGTATTTGTGTGTGTGAGGGATCTAAAGATGGTGAGATCTTATATCAAGAGCCTGGAATGCTCTGATACCAAATGCAGGATCGTTGAAGGGTGTAGAGTTACAACACAACAACACAAAGAGGAGATAAACTAAACTTAGATCAAACAATAAACTGGATTAACCAAGTGGTGATACTAAGAACACAAGTAATATATGAGACAGAACACAAAGAACACAAGTGTTTGGTTTTCAAGAATGCAGTATATTGCCTTCTCTATGTTCTATTACAAGTGTTACAAAAGCATATTCAAAAGATACAAGAACATGAGATACTTATACAACATCCTACAGCCGGCTATACTTTGAGAGCCAGCTGGATACAATTGACTAGACACACACAAAATCAATTGTAGAGTCAAAAGGCAGATTCTCTTTTGACTTGTGACTATGACATGCCATAGCTCACATCCTTATCTATTATAAAAAGGATAAAGTACATAAAGTAGAAAGTTACAGACTCAAGACCTCAATGTACAGTTACCAAAAGCATGGACCTTTTCACCAAACCATGTTAGTTGGTGACTTGCAGAGTTGCAGCGGAAAGGTGTCCAGCTTTATGGAACAGTATATTAGATAAAGCATGTTACTAAAAGTCTTCGGAAGAAATTTGTCTTCATGAACTTGAAGCTTCGGAAGACTTTGTCTCTGAGGCTTCGTAAGACTTCATCTTTGGCTTCGGAAGATGTTGGTCTTGGCTTCGGAAGAATTCACACTTAGAGTATTTCTGTTGCACATGTGAAACTTCCAAAGCATTCCACTTTAATGCACTTGTGCAGCATGCAGGAAAGACTAAAGATGTTTAGGTTGCATCAGCCTCTTCATTAATCTCTACAGTCCCAAACAGCCTGTCCAACTTCGTAGTTCGATCTTGATCGATCCCTTCTCGTTCTTAACATATTAGTTCATTCTTATATTGATCGAGTTATCGTTCTCACTGATTGGATCACCATCAAATCGGATTCAATACTATTTGATCTGGTATAAAAATAGAATACATTAGTACTCTATACGCGCACGGTCCTCCTAACACATATTACAAGAGTTACAATGAGAAACTATATATACTATAACCTACAACTGGATATACTTTGATACCAGCTAGAAACCAATAACTAAGCAAATACTCCAAAGCTAAAGTTAAGGTATCTTAGATAATATCTTATCTTGGATTTGGTAGTCATGACATGTCCATGACTTACCTTTGGTGACCAACTAAAGTTGGCAACTGTACTAAATGAAAAAGGTGAACAATGGAATAAAGTATGGTCAACTACATGGGCTTTTGAGAAAATGCCATGCAGTATATCAGAGGTCTGCAACGGAGTGTCAGAAGGACCATACTTATGTCCACTGGTTCATAGCAGTGTCTTTCGAATATTAATTGCCACTTATACTTCAGAAGAGACTACTTCTTCCAAGGCTTGGGGACTTCTTCATATCAACATTCTTCCAAAGTCATTGTCTTGATTTCTTCTAAGTCTTGAACTTCGGAAAAAAAGACTTTGTCTTCAGAAGTTGTAGTTTTCCTTCGGAAGTTGATCTTGAAATTGTCTTCTATAGAACTCCATTTGCCTTTGGAAGTTCCACACTTATCTTCAAAAGTCCTTTGTTAGTTGTACCAAGAATGTCTAAATATTTGGTTTTGGTTGCACCAACCTTTCTAGGTCCAGCAATTACATCACAAAAACATCATAGTTATACAAATGGATGCTATCCAAAAATGTCAAGTAGCTACCCCATGCTATCCTTAGCAACAATCACCTGCCAACTGAAAAATACATAAAACTCAACATTGCTAAGTTATTTCTAGTTTTATAAATAAGATACTTTACTTATGCTTAAAACCGTTCTTTATTTTCATTCTCGATCATACAGCATACGTACAAATAGATAATCTTATTATTATCTTTCATCATCATTCATCTTTATCTTTCACTTTCCTTTGGACCAATTCCATGTGCTACACCCCAACATCATGCATAAAACGGGTACTGGGCCGAAGTCTATAAATAGACCCCCATACATTGTGCACGGTGGCCTAACCATAGTACCGGGGTAAGAGACAAAGGTCCAATATGTTTGGTCAGTCACAAAGACTGGACCCCTATGTGTATCCTTAAGGGATAGCTAAACCACACACAGTTGAGCTAACAATATTTTAGAGTTGTGCACCTCCTTTCATTTGCTTGCAAGACTTTTCATCCATTCATTCATTCATTCATTCATGCATTTTTTCATTTATTATTTATGTTCTTTTCATTACATAATACTTTATGTTCATTAACATAATCATACCATGTAAAGCCATATAATAATATGTAATAAGAACATAAAGAAAACATCACATAATCATAAGCATGCATAACATCATCATAAACATCATATAAGGCATCATACATCAACCCTGGGAATATCCCAAGTCATAGTCTAAAACTTCCTTTTCCCCAAAATTTCATAAAATAATCTAAGTCTTTTAGGCGCATGAGCCTTATGTAGGCACATGAGCACTATGCAGGAGCATGACCTTTCAGTCGCATGGAAACACTTAGGCGCATAGGGAACTTTTGGGCACATGGGCACTATTTGGGTGCATGGCCAAACACTTAGTGATTCTAGGCAACTTTCCTAGGCGCATGAGCCTGACTCGGGCGCATGGGCACTTAGGCGCATAGGCAGTTGGGCACATTGGAACACTTAGTCAATTTTGGCATAATCCTAGGCACATGGGAACTATTTGGGCATATGAAATTCAGGCACATGGGGACCTAGGCGTATGGGCAAATGACTTAACTACCAATTATCATTTCAGTCCCCAAATCATCATTCAAACGTGTTCTAAGCTTAGTTCTAACATTCTAAGCATCATAAACACATATATAACATAATCATAACATCATGAACACCTAAAACATAACCCCCCACATACACATTCATACATACATACATGTATTTTCAACCGCATAGCTCAATCGCACGAATGAACCATGCAAATGGTTCAGTCGCCCGAATGAGCAATACTAACCTATAAATACCACCTAATTCATGGAAAAATATAAGCATTCATTCCTATTCGACTCCAGACGTACCCTAGCCGTCCAAAAGCCTTCAAGTTCGTACTCCAAGTTCATAGAACGCTGCAGATTGATTCCTAATCGATTCTTAACATTAGATGATATTCCCCACTGGAAACAACGTTTTGAGATCTACCTCAATGGAGTGGATCCAAATATGTGGGAAGCTATTGAGACGGGATACAGTATGCCGGTGGGAGCCGATGGGGTGAAACTTACTTTAGGAGGAATGATTGATGCACAGAAAGTTAAATATAATGCTGAAAAGAGAGTATATGCATTGCTAACACAGTCTATCCCTAAGTATATTTTTCACTAATTCTCAGAGAATAAGCAAGCCAAGAAGTTATGGGATGAGCTGGAGAAAAGATATGACGGAAATGCTTCGCTGAAGGCCATTAAAGCTAAGGAGTTGAAGAAAGAACTTGACAACTTTTCATCGATGGGAAATGAGAGTTTAGATGATGTCATTAATAGATTCTACCATTTGATGACCGAGCTGCACACACATGGTGTCACAACTACCATGGAAGATAAAGTGTCGAATTTTGCAGACGGGTTGCCAGAAAGTTGGGCTTATTTTGTTTCAAATTTGAGACAGAATGGATTGCTATCAAAGTTGGAAATCAATGATTTCATACTAAAGCTGCGAGAAGAAGCACTAAGGATGAAGTATCGAGCTCAGAAGTCTTCGTACACTCAGAATCCAGCTTTGTACAATGCCACTCCTCAAGTTAAGACGTCTGGAGCACCTCTTCAGACTGCCTTTGTGTCAAGCTCATGTGGTCCTTCACAAGTCTCTCCTTCAGGATCAGAAACGTCAGGGTCTTCTAGTACTAATATATTGGATCTGAAGCAAATGCTACACGACTGAAGACTGAGAATCACGGAAACGTGACAGTAGAAGTAGCTCGAGAGCACATGGATCTCTTGGCAGCAGTGGTCCATTCCTATGATGGACTTGTTGCTGGGAAAATTGGAAACTGCCATCTGGCAGATGAGGACTACGAGCAGGTTGATGAGACTGAACTGGAGAGGATGGATATTATGTGGGCCTTAACAAGTGATGTCCGGAGGGCAAAGAAGTTCGTGAAGAAGACCGGACAAAACTTGGTTGCTACTAAGGACACTACTTTTGGCTTGACAAGAGCAAGGTGACCTGCTTCAACTGTGGAGAAAAAGGGCACTTCAAAAGAGAATGTGTGAAGCCAAAGAAGACTGGAAACGGGAATCCATTCTCGTCTTTCACTCGTCAAGACAAGCAAGCTAACAGTTCTACTTCATCAAGCAAGGATCCAAAAGCCTTGACCGCCCATGATGATGAAGGACAGGACTGGAGCTTTAGGTTTGTCTCTCTGGGAGAATCCAATATTGCGAGCGTGGATGACTTAGATGATGATTCTGCGAGTGAAAGAGATATAGCAGTAGAGATAGCGATGTCAAACAGTGAAGAGATGGCAATAGAGGTCTGCTACAAGCCTGGAGTAGGGACGTCTACACCAAAGACAGAATCACCAGAACCAGAGACATCTGATGCTGCGTTGATGACTAATTCAATAGAACCTCCTCAGGTAAGTACTACTGACCAACTTTTCAAAAATCATGCTTGTTCTGACTGTAATAAATTTAGAGAAAGCATAGATCAGAAATTTGCTAGGTTATTAGATCATAATCACAGTTTAGTAAAGGATTTGCAACTGTGCACTGAGGCAAATAGAGTTTTAAAACAAAATGAGCATAGTTACAAAGAAAAGATAGACCTTTTAAATAAACAGCTTAGGGAAACTGAAGTAGTAGCATTTAACCAAGCTAATGACATTAGGTACTATCTTAACTCCCTAGAAGACACTAAGAAACAAAAAGCAGTTTTAGAAGTAGAAGTCAATTCTTTAAAGCAAAAACTGCACGGTTGAACAAGTTCATCTCATATTGTCCAACACTTAGTGAGAGAGCGTAACAATGGGGAGGGTTTAGGTTATAAAGTGGTTCCACTACCAACTGAGACCTTGATGAACACTAAGTGTAAACCATAAATAACAATCCTATCAAGGATCATGTGGTGACTACTCCTCTTGTAAGTGATCCAAATTCCTCATGTTCTTCAATTGAATCTGGAACAAAGCAAAAGGAGGCCACTTCAAAGGCAAAGGGTAAAATGCCTTGTGTTAATCTAAAAAAATAATTTGAAAAGGCTAATATAAAGTCAGGGTTAAAGAAAGTCAAATCTAAACCTAAAAAGACTATTAATGTTAACCTTTCACAAGTCTCATGTCAAAGTCCAGTTAACCAAAATGGAAAAGGTGTTAAGAATGTCAAAACAGTTAAGTTTGTTAAACAAGAGCATACATCAAAAGAAGTAGAATCAAAACCCAAACAAAAAGATGTCACTAGGATGTCACACACATCTCCACAATGAAAGTTTAATCATAAAGTTGATAGCAGGTCATGCTACAACTGTGGAGAGTGTGGACACATTGCTTCTTTTTGTCATTACTTTCAGACACCTAGGAAGAAAATTGAACTTCAGAACTCAAAGCCTAGGTCTTCTAAGAGGAGTTCTCTAACTCCACCTAGAAGAACTAGTGAACCCAAAGTTCAACCCATTAGCTAGTCGTCTGTTTATCACAAACAGGCCTTACACAAATCTGGCTTATGGAAAGAAAAGTCATCCTCTATGTCTGATAATGATGACAAGAAGGCACCTGAGCTACCCTCACCTTCTAAGGGTCAATGGGTTGAATTCATGATGTGTGATGCCTCTAGGAAACCCAAGCCAGTAAAGGCTAGGGTTCCTAACCTAAACTAATGCTTTATATTGTATGTGCAGGGTGTTTGCTACAGTGTTGAAACCAACATGTGGATTGTAGATAGTGGAGCATCCAGGCACATGACAGGAAACAGGGCTCTTTTATCAAACGTCAAACAAATAAAAGGCGGGCATGTTTCGTTTGCTGGTAACAAAGGAGGTTATATCACAGCTTAGGGAGAGGTTGGAAATCAGAAAGTTAAGTTTGATAAAGTGAACTACGTTCAACAACTTCAAAACAACTTACTTTCTATTTCCCAAATATGTGACAAAGGATTTAAAGTCATATTCGACAACAGAAAGTGTTACGTCCTAAAGAAAGACTATGTGATTCCGGAGGACCAAGTTCTGATGACAGCTTCAAGATATAAAGACCTTTATGTTTTGGATCTCTCAATGGCTTCTACAATGGATCATGAAGTTCAGTGCTTCCTATCAAAAGCTATTGAGAAGGACTCCATTTCCTGGCATAGGATAATGGGACACATTAATCAACGGAAGATGAATCACTTGATTCAGAAGGATCTAGTGAGAGGTGTTAACGTCAAAAATTTCCAACTTTTGGATTTCTGTGTAGCATGCAAGAAAGGCAAACAGACAAAGAAGTCTTATAAGAAAAATAAGGTTCATTCTATCGAGCTTCCTCTTGAACTTCTTCACATGGATCTGTTTGGTCCAGTCAGTACAAAGAGCATTGCAGGTGACTTGTACTGTTATGTGGTTACTGATGACTACTCAAGATTCTCTTGGGTAATGTTTCTGAAGTCCAAGTCAGAAACATTTGAGTCATTCAAGGAATTAGTAACCACACTGGAATCTCTCTACAAGCTGAAGGTGAGACAGGTACGCTCAGACAACGGAACCGAATTCAAAAATCAGTGGATGGAGGCTTACTGCAAGGAAAAGGGAATTGTGCACCAGTTCACTTCTCCCTACTCGCCTCAGATGAATGGTGTAGCTGAGAGGAAGAATAGAAGCTTGATAGAGATAGGACGGACAATGCTAGCAGACTCGAAACTGCCTATCCAATTCTGGAATGAGGCAGTGGCAAATGCATGTTATACATTAAATCGAGTTCTGGTAGTCAAGCGCCATGGCAAGACATGTTACGAGTTACTACAACAACGTGAACCTAATCTAGAGTATCTTGAACCATTTGGCGCACCGTGCACACTTCTGAAGAAGACTCAAGAAGGAAAATTCAGTGAGAAGGCTGATGAAGGGATCTTCCTAGGATACAACATACCGAACAAGAGAGTTTACAACAACTTAACGGGTTTAGTAGAAGTGTGGTGTAATGTTGATGTTCAGAGATATACCACACCACCTACAAGAAAAGGACCCTCTTACTTTTTCGACTATGATGGATTCTTCAAGTCCTTTAACATCCCTATCTCTCCTTCTGATGACGAGTTAGCTACACGAATGATGTCTGATATCTTGAATACACCATATCTTGATCCAACATCATCGAGCTCACAGGGAGAATCATCTCATAACTCAGGGGGAGCACTAGAAGACAGTGACTCCTCCTCAGAAGATGAAGCTGAAGAGGATGACCAGAACAATCAGGAGAGACAGGTTCCAATTCCTGCAAGTCCACAAACATCTAACAGTGATGCCTCTTTGACTTCGGAACCTCAAACTCCTTCTACCTTAGATGCAGAACCAACTGTTCATAATCTTGGCTTTGAGGTAATTGTTCCTACCACTCCAGGATCACATCTAAATGTCTATCATCCCCTAGAAAATGTCCTTGGGGATGTTAGATCAGGAGTGCAGACCAGAATCAACTGTACTCAGCTGATTATGCCTCGGTAATGGAAAAAGGATACATTCACGATGGTTCTTATCGGTGTTTTGTCTCACAGTTTGAGCCAAAATACGTCAGTGAAGCACTGAATGATGAGGCATGGGTGAGTGCCATGCAAGAGGAACTTCTTCAATTCAAGAAGTTAGGTGTATGGACACTGGTAGATAGACCTAAAGGTGCTAAGGTCATTGGCACCAAATGGGCCTTGAAATGCAAGAAGGATGACCAAGGTGTCATTATCAGGAACAAAGCTCGACTGGAAGTTCAGGGATTTTGACAAGTCGAGGGGATTGATTATAATGAAGTGTTTGCACCCGTGGCAAGGATGGAAGCCATTCGCATCTTCCTTGCCTATGCATCGTATATGAAGATCAAAGTCTATCAATTATATATGAAGAGTGCATTCCTTCATGGTGAAATTCGAGAGACAGTTTATGTCAGTCAACCCGAGGGATTTGAATATCCTTATCATCGGGACAGAGTTTACAAACTTGACAAGGCCATATACGGGCTTCATCAAGCTCCAAGGCCTGGTATGAAAAACTCTCGACTCATCTGGTGAAACATGGCTTTTGCAGGGGAGTCATTGACTGCACACTGTTTATCAAAGAAAAGGATGGAGACTTACTGCTAGTACAGATCTATGTCGATGACATAATCTCCGGTTCAAAGAACGAAGAGCTATGCAAAGAATTCGAAGCAATAATGAAGGCGGAGTTTGAGATGAGCGCCATGGAGGAAATGAAATTCTTTCTCAGGTTACAAGTGGATCAGACACCCAAAGGGATTTTTCTACATCAGACCAAGTATGTGGGAGACATTCTCAGTCGGTTTGACATGGAGAATGCTTCTGCAGCTTGAAGTCCACTTGCTACAAACCATGATATAGCACCTGATGAAAATGGAGATCTGGTAGATGCAACAATGTACCGAGGAATGATTGGATCCCTCATGTACCTTACTGCCTCTAGACCTGATATCATGTATGCTACATGTCTATGTTCTAGATATCAGGCTAAGCCAAAGGTTAACCATCTGATTGGGGTAAAGAGGATATTCCGTTATCTGAAGGGCACACCCACACTTGGGTTGTGGTATCCTTATGATGATGACTTTGAGCTCACGGCGTATAGTGACTCGGATTACGGGGGCTGCAAGATGAATTACAAGTCTACATCAGCAGGGTGTCAATTCTTTGGGAGGAGATTAGTGACTTGGCAGTGTAAGAAGCAGACCTCGGTTGCGCTGTCAACCTGTGAAGCCGAATACGTTGCAGCTGCAAGTTGCTGTTCTCAAATCATTTGGATTCAACAGCAAATGCGGGACTACGGTTTAAATTTCTCTTCTACTCCTATTTATGTTGATAACTCTGCTGCAATTGCAGTAACTAAAAATCCAGTACAACATCCTAAGACCAAACACATCGGTGTAAAATATCATTTTATACGGGACTGCTTTGAAAAGAATTTAATCGATGTGGTAAAAATAAATACGGATTTTCAACGCGCTGACCTCTATACAAAAGCTTTTGACAAACCACGTTTTCTATATCTGTTAGAGGTCAACGGCTTTAAAAAGAAAAGTGATGTTATTCCTCATGATGATCATGTGTAGTCCGATACAGTTTAGTCTATTTTTCTTTTTTATTTTCTTTATTTATTCTATTTTGTTTTAAATTAAATTCATGTTATTTAGCTGTCTATTAAAATCCTAAAATATGTAAATCGGTTATGATTTTAGAATTTTAGGGGGAGAATAGGACAGCCAATAATATTAAAAAAAGGGGAGAAGGAGAAGGAGAGGCTAGCTGACAGAAGGTAGATCGTATCTATGATACCGATTCAAATACTTTGGAAAATGATAGTACACAGGAACAAATCAAGAGGGACTTTAATATTTAATTTAAGGAAAGATGCAAAATTCGAAGTCTAAGTCTGTGTAGTCTGAGCAATATAAAAGGAAATATGATAGAAAAACTGGTATCTACTAAGGTAAACAATGAAAGTAGACCTAGAGGTTGCTAGACCACAGATGATATGTCGGTAGATTCAACACAATAGATGATTAGACCTAACTGGTGATCTCAAGATCAAATTAAGTTGTTCAACTGACTGTGGGCTCCCATCTTATCACTGGTTAACACAATCAACAATATTCCAATAAGGGGTAACGAGCATGTAAACGCCACAAATGTGTGCGGATGACCATAAATAGAGCAAAGCACGAAAAAAATAAAAGGCAAATGCTATCAAGCTAATAACTTATGTTGTTGGTGTATTATGTGCTAAAGAAATTAGATGCTCTAACAAGAAGATAGGTTGTGTGTCTCTCTGTTGTGCGTTGGCACTGACCTAAGGATAAGCATAACCTAGATATTCTAGAATTCATTGTTGTTTGCCGCCTCTCTGCTGTGCGATGGCACTGACCTGAGGATTGGCTTCTCTTTGAAAGCTCTAAGAATAGTCTCTTCTTGTCAAAATGCCCGTAGACCGCTCAAAAGCTCCTGAGGAATGTTGATTATCATATAAGCATGGGATCCACAAATGTTGGTTGAAATAATAAACCTTAAACTATCACCAATCTGTGTCAAAAGTCTGTGTATGGATTTAAAAGGACAAATATACTGACAATCATCGGGATACAAATTCTTGAAAGTCCAAATCAATGTGGGAATCTAATAGTACCAGTATAATTTCCTAAATTTGCTAACAACTCTGGATGAAAACCGAGAAGTGAGCATCAAATGGTTGTTAGGATCTCAGCCCTGGTTTAATCGATTGAACAGATATAGCAGCGGAATAGCTCAGAATTAGACAAATTCAAACAAGAACAATTGATATAAACGATAAAAGAATTTTGTTATAGAGAGAGAAATATCCGACAAAAGGAATATTGCATTAAGATTGTCGGCCTCAAAGGCACGATTACAGGTGAGTCATCTTTCCTTATAAAGGAAAGAATGACGTAGGCTGATGTCACCTGAAAGTGACATGTAACCGTTTTATAACTACTGATGTTTAACAACTACTGAAGATGTCAACAACTGACATCTTCTTACAAATGTTCCTAAGTGTTAAACATCTTATTTACAACTACTGAAAAACATAAAACTACTGAAACTACAACAACTGAAGAACAACCTCTTCAGTTGTTTACAAGTACTGAAAAGAAAAATAAACAAACTACTGAAAGGAAAAGAAAACTACTGAAGAAGAAAAACCATCACAACAACTGAAGAAGCCCTCTTCAGCTGTTGTCATCAGCTGTTAACATCAGCTGATGTCTTCAGTACTTGAACATAAGACTTTGTCTTTCAGCTGTTGATCTTCAGTCTTTGTCTTCAGTACTTGTTGAAGTCTTCAGACTTTAGATCTTCAGCTGTTGTCTCAGTCTTTGTCTTCAGTACTTCAGACGTACTTCAGCAGTTGTATTCTTCAGACTTTGTAGAACAGCTGATCAGGTCTTCTTCAGCTGTTGTGATGTCTTGTGGGACTTAGAGGTTTCTCTGATCAGGCTCATTGGTTCTTTTGGTCCAACAAACTCCCCCTGAACCAATGCAGCCAAAACCTCTAAGTTATTGATGAGTCCCACTTATTTTGGCAGATAGATTGGTCTCTTAATCCTCTTGATCAGATGAGAAGTGACCCTTTTTCAGCACCGGCCAGGGAAGAAGTCTCTGATGATCTGTTTGGCATGATATGGTTGGGAGCTCTGTATTGGGGACTTGGACACCGAGCTTTTGCCCCAACCATGAGATCTACTTCCCGTGTATCAGCCTATATGATTCCCTGGTGTAAGCCCTTAAAAACATGATTTGCTCATCCATTGTCAGCACCTCGGGCACACCATCAAATAATCCTTCTCGGCCATACACTTCAGATATGTACTTGGCCTGTTTTCCATTCTTGAGCTCAACCGTGGTTATTTGTCTATAAGCAAACTCATCTGGATGAGTCCCTTCTAAGAGCAGGTTGAGCTCTTCTTGTTTGAAGTTTTCAAGTCGTTTGTAAACCAATCCCTTCTTTATAATTTTGTTCTCTAACATCTTTTGAGGTGGTTGTTGGCTTCATAGGCTTTCTTGAACTCTTCAACAATTTCCCAAGGGACACTACAAGCACCACAGTGATGTCTTTGTCGACAACTCTCGTATCTTGAAGGAATTTCTTTCTTGACAATCCGGTGTGCCACCCTAGGATCAGGCCATATCCTTACTCTTTCCCTTTGGTATTGAAAGGTATTAGCAAGGGTTTACAATCTTAATACTTCTTCCTTTTTCCTTTAACTAACTGACTCTCCCCCTTTTGGTTGCATTGGGTGCAAGGGTTTGAGCAGTAGAAAGGGATTTAGTCACCAACTCCATTGTAGGAAGCCTCTCATCAATGGCTTTGATCACTATATCTGTGATCATGGGAGTGATGAGAGGTAGGGATTTTTGAAGGGTAGCAACTGATTGATCAGGATGGTTCTGTTCCTGAGAATCAGTGCCGAAAGCAGAGGCTGGTGGCTTGGAAGTATATACTGGCTCAGTGTGTAGGGGACCTTCAGAAGAAGGTGCCATCTGTGGGTGTATTGTGGTGGCAGATGGACTTGCATCCTGAGACATCTTGGCCAGCAGCTCTTTGAGTCTGCTAACCTCATCCTCTAGAATGGTGTTTTGAGCAACTACATCATAGAAGAAGCTCAGGTCATCATCAGTTGATACTGAATCACCTGACCTCCTGACAAGTCAGAATGAACATGCCTTGAGTGTAGATCAATTATAGCATGTGCCCCTTGTTCTCGGTTCTGGGGACTTCCAGCCTCAGGACTATGTCCTTCATCAGCTGTTGCCGCTGGTGAGGACTTAGAGATGTTACCAACTGCATCCTGGTCATTTGCTGAGTCAGGAGCAGTGGCAGCCTCACCAGAAGTTCGCACCTCCTTATCTACACTAGAAGATGGAACATGATAACCCCTTGTGCTGTGGTTGACAGAAGCATCGTGATCCTCCCCCTCAGGTGTTGAGGTTATCCCAGTAGTCATTGGTGTCTGGGTGGGGGTGAGGAATGCAACTGCGTCAGCACTTTTGCAACAATGATAGTAGGGCTTTGAGGGGCGGTTGCATCAGGAAAGTTGTGGAAGCAGTGTGCACCCGGGACAAGTGGTGCTCTTCAATGGTAATCCCCTCAAGTGAGGAGGATCCCAGCATTGTGGCTTCCCTTTGAGTGGTTGCTTCAGGTTCCTTTTGAGAGGAAACCTGAGCGGCTTCAGTTGGTGGAGTCACAGTCTCTACTGGGGGGTTATTTCCAGCAGAGATAACCTGCGTTGGTGCAGCAGGAGCATCCACAGGGGACTCAATTCCCTGAGTAGCTTTCTTAGGCTTCTTCTTTGTGGGTTTGGAGGGGACTTTGGATGTGGAGGTGGAGCTGTGGGTTCCAGCTGCGTGGGTTTGCGCAGCTTGGCAGCCTGTTTGAGAGTTTGGTCAGTGTTGTGTCGGGAGTATACCTCCGGCAATACAGCCAAAGCAGGGACTCCCAGACCAACTAGTCCCTCAGCAGAAAGCTGATTCTCTATTATGGCCATTATAAACCGAGGATATAGTATCCAACGTTAGAAAGTGGTTTTGTGGCCATATCCTTGAGTTCAAGAAAAATTATTTCAGAAAAGTTTAGTGGTTCTTGTTCAAGGATAGAGAACAATACCTGTTGCCATCTGGAAGACAGTTGATCCCAAGAGGAAGTCTTCGGAGCCAGGCAAACATTTACCATATGAAATAATAATCGTTCAGCATCTGGAAAATGTTTCTTCAGGATTGTTGAAGCACTAAGATCACCCTGATATCCATGTTGTCCAAAGGAAAGATCAAGTTGGCGCTTAGGATATCCAACAGGGTAGGCAGCATCATCTAACAGTATATTTGGCGGATGGTAGCAGTAGAGATGACCACCTTATGCGAGTTGATACATGAATGGATAGATTCTCCATTAACGGTCGCATTCATCCAGAACTGACGTAGCGAATCGGCATAAATGATTGGATTTAAAAGGAAAGCCGTTTTTAGTGGGGATTGGACCATAAGATCTATAGCATTTTCAAATTTGGTCCAGAAGGGCGATTTTGTGAGGTACGCGACACAATTGTGTTGAGGTTGAGTTGCATGGTCGCCATTAATGAAGGTGAAAGATTTTCAGAGCTTTTGAAAAGTTAGGTCGTGAAAGAATGAAAAACTCTGAAAGGGATCAGGTATATATAGGGTACGGGTTATGAAACGACTGAAGGTTTTGGTGTTAGTCATCAGTATTTGAAGCTACTGATGACGTGGTATTAACTTTCAGACGTTTGAAACGACTGATGGTATTGGTGGGTCAGCAGTTATAAAACAACTGAAGACATGGTGTTTACTATCAGACGTTGAAACAACTGAAGTCTCTGATTTAGGCATCAGTAGTTTTTAAAACTACTGAAGACAAGGTGGACTTCAGATGTTGAAACAACTGAGGACTTGGTATTAGTCATCAGTAGTTGTGAAACTACTGAAGACCGTGGTTTTGCCATCAGTTGTTGTAAACAACTGAAGACTTGGTGTTAGTCATCAGTAGTTGTGAAACTACTGAAGACATGGTATTGCTTCAGTTGTTTATAAAGAAACAGCAGTTTGTGAACTACTGAAGAGAGAGTACTCATCAGTAGTTGTCGTCAATTCATAGCCTTTCAGCTGTTTCATACTGTCCTCAACACTTACTCATCAGCTTTTAGCTGTTTTCAGTTGTTTCATAGGACATCAGTACTTATCTGTTTCTACTGATTTCAGTAGTTGTAACTACATCAGTAGTGTAGAACAGATAAAGTCCAGTACTTAAAGCATTTAGCCTTCAGTAGTTATAAAAACTACTGAGGGTAAAATAACTCATCAGTACTTATATGTGACATGGTTACCAATGATCATCAGTAATTACTGAGATCATCAGTAGTTGTCACTTATTCTAGCTGCAGCATACCAAGCCTTAACACCAGGTTGTGGAAAGTTGAACTATCCAAAGGCTTAGTAAAAATGTCTGCAAGCTCATCAGCACTAGGCACAAACATAGGATTAATTAGACCCTTTTCAAAACAATCTCTTATAAAATGATGTCTAATTTCTATATGTTTGGTCCTAGAGTGCTGGACAGGATTTTTGACAATGCAAAGAGCTGAAGCACTATCCATTAATAATGGAGTCTTAGTCTCTGTAATGCCATAATCCAAAAGTTGATTCTGAAGCCAGAGTATTGGGATGTACAACTTGCAGCAGCAATGTACTCGGCTTCAGCAGTGGATGTAGCAACAGAGGTTTGTTTCTTACTCTGCCAAGAAATCAAACAGTTGCCTAGGAATTGGCATCCACCAGAAGTTGATTTCCTGGTCAACTTACATCCTGCATAGTCACTATCAGAGAAAGCAACTAATTTGCAAGAATGTCCAGTGGAATACCATAAGCCTAGAGATTGTGTGCCTTGCAGATATCTAAAGATCCTCTTGACTGCAATCAGATGAGACTCCTTAGGTGCAGCCTGAAATCTAGCACAAACACATGTAGCAAACATAATATCTGGTCTAGAAGCTGTTAAATACATCAAGGAACCAATCATACATCTGTAAAGGTTTCATCAACACCTTTACCTTTCTGATCAACATCCAATTGTGTGGTGTTGCACATGGGAGTAGAACAGATTTACAGTTTTGTAAATCAAACTTATTCAAAAGATCTTTTGTGTATTTAGACTGATGAATGAAAATTCCATCAGCTTTTTGTTTGATTTGCAAACCTAGAAAGAACTGTAATTCTCCCATTGCACTCATTTCAAACTTCTGTTGCATTAAGGTTTGGAAATCCTCACACAATTGGGGATCAGAGGATGCAAATATAATATCATCAACATAAATTTGAACAAGTAGCTTATGCTGATCCACCTTCTTAATAAATAAAGTTTTATCTATGGAGCCTCTAGTGAAATTATTCTGTAGAAGAAAGTTTGATAAGGTCTCATACCAAGCTCTAGGTGCTTGTTTCAACCCATAAAGAGCTTTATCAAGCTTATATACCCATTCTGGGTGCTTATTATCCTCAAAGCCTGGTGGTTGACACACATAAACTTCTTCTTTTATTGTACCATATAGAAAAGCACTTTTGACATCCATTTGGAAAACTTTAAGATTGTGGAGTGCAGCATAGGCTAAAAACAATCTAATTGCCTCCAGTCTGGCTACAGGGGCAAAGGTTTCATCATAATCAATACCTTCTTCTTGTGCAAACCCCTGCACAACCAGTCTGGCCTTGTTCTTAACAATTAGCCCATTTTCATCAGTTTTATTCCTAAACACCCATTTAGTGCCTATTGCACACTTACCTGGGGGTAGAGGAACAAGCTCCCACACTTGCTGTTTCTTGAACTGAAGAAGCTCAAGCTGCATGGCTTCAACCCATCCATTGTCCCTCAAAGCAACATGATAGTTCTTCGGCTCTAGCTGACTGATGAAGAGAGCATAGAAGCAGAAATTGGACAACTGGCTTCTGGTTGAGACACCAGCATTGATATCACCAAGGATTTGAGATATTGGGTGATTTTTCAGCTCTTGGTAAACAATCAAATCTGTGCAAGTGTTTGTAGGGTCTTCAGCAGCAGCAGATGTTGATGCAGATTCTTGAAACCATGAAGATGGTGGCAACTCAAATGAAGTTGAGGATGCAGAAATCTCATCAGCATTTGTTGTGGATGGTGCGGCTGGAGCTACAGGCATCAGGTTTAGAGGACTCAGGCAGTTGATCACTAAACCTGAAGAGGTGATTACTACTATCATCATCATCTTCAGTAGTAACACCAGGTGGTGAACTGTTGACAGGAGCAACAGCAGGAGATTGATAAGGAACATATTGCAGTATGTCCAAATCAAAGAGCTCCACAGGGCTTTGTGGAATCTTGTCCTTTGGAGATTCATTGAACTTGACATGTAAGTCTCTTCAACCATCTTTGTTCTGCAGTTGAAGACTCTGTATGCCTTGCAAGTTGATGAATAACCAACAAATACCCTGCATCCACCTTAGGATCAAATTTCTGGAGCTGATCCTTTGTGTTGAGAATGAAACAGGGACACCCAAATGCTCTAAAAAATGAAATGAGAGGGGCCAAATGATGTAGAACTTCATATGGAGTCTTCATCAACCTCTGATTTATTAGCACTCTATTCTGCACATAGCATGCTGTGTTGACAGCTTCAGCCCAAAAGGTCAATGGCAGTCCAGAATCAGCCAACATAGACCTTGCAGCTTCAATGAGGGTCCTGTTCTTTCTCTCCACAACTCCATTCTGTTCAGGAGTTCTTGGAATACTAAACTGTCTCTTTATTCCCTTGGAAAGGTAGAATTCATCAAGTGTATTGTTCCTGAATTCTGTTCCATTATCACTTCTAATACACTTGACTGAGAGGGATACTGCTTCTCAGCATACAACACAAAGTTTATGATCTTTTGTGCAGCTTCATCCTTTGAATGTAGAAAGAAAGTCCATACAAATCTGGAGTAATCATCCACAATTACCAGACAGTATTTTTTCTGTGCCATGCTCATCACTCTCACAGGACCAAAGAGATCCATGTGAAGAAGTTGTAAGCAGGCAGTGGACTTTGGTTCTTCAATAGGTGGAAATGAAACCTTGTGCTGTTTTCCTTTCAAACAAGCAGTGCAGTTGTTTTCACACTTGAACTCCTTCATAGGCATTCCCCTTACTAAACTATGGTGTATCAGCTGATTCATGTTCTTGAAATTAACATGTCCCAGCCTTCTATGCCATAGATTAGATTCTTGAGGAGAGGCCTTGGAAAATAGGCAAGGATGGCCTTTGAGATCAATTTTCTTGGAAAGATCTAAGGCATACACTCTTCCTGTCCTGTTGGCCTTCAGGAGAGTGTGAGCATCCAATACCTTGTCAATCAAACTCAGAACTTTGGATGACAGAATCCTGCAGTTCTGGCTTGTGAAAAGGGCAACATGGCCTTTGTCACACAATTGACTGACACTCAAAAGATTATACTTGAGATTTTCCACATGGTTGACATCATCAAACTTTATTTCCCCATTGGAAACAAAGCCCTTCCCGATGATGTACCTCTTGCATCATTGCCAAAGGAAACAAATCCCTTCCTTCCTGGAGAGTAGTCATTAAGAAGTGAGTTGTTCCCAGTCATATGCATAGATCCCCCACTGTCTACATACCAGATGCTACTTTGGCATGTTGAAGAAACCTGCATAAATAAACAATCAGTTAGTTTTGGAGACCCAAACCTTTTTGGTTTTGGGCCTGGTCTCATCAACAGATGGTAAACTAACAGGTTTATTGGACACAATAGCTTGAGGTGAAGGAGATGGTGTAGAAGAGGAATCCTTCGGCTTGGATCTCCTTTTCTGGGGTTTCAACACAGGGCCATCAAGTTGGTTAACTCTTCCCAACAGATGTTGAACCATCATTACCAGTTGTGTCTGATTCTGGGAGAGAGCTTTCAGCTCTTCAGACACATTGGTATTGGTGTTTGATGATGAGTTCTTGTGTTGCACCATCTTCTTTTGAGCAACCTCAGCTATTGCCTGTTGCACTCCTTCCTTTTTAGATTTCTTTTTGGTCATAGGAGTAACAGGATTTGATGCTGCTGGTACAAACTTGGACTCAAACTCAGTTTTCATTTTAGCCAAGTTTTCTTTAATTTTCTCTTTTTGTTTGAGTTTGGATCCCTTTTTGTACCAACAATCATCTGTGAGATGATTGAATAGACCACATATTTCACATGGTTTCTTCTTCATCTTCTGTTGATCATCAACTAAAGAAGATGAAACTACTGAAGACTTGCTCTTCAGCAGTTTAGAAGCACTTTTTGCCTTCTTGTCAACTTCCTTAGTAGGCTTCAAATCCTTCCTACTGACAGTTTTCTTCTCTTCAGTGCTGTCAGTCATTAGGATTTGAACTCCAGATGTTATCCCCTGCTCTCCAGTACCCTCAGTACTTCTAGGGATAACACTTGGGTTGATCAACTCATTGATCATGTGAGTGTCAGCAGTTGAACCATCAATATCAGCTGATAGGTTCACAGAGGGATTACTACTGACTTCAACTACTGATGGTGCTTTATCAAGTAGTGAATCACATGATGAGGTGGATTGGTCATTACTTTCTCCATCAGAATCCGCTCCTGCTCTTGAAGCAAAAACTGTAGGAGGAGCAGTGTGATTATAACCAATTCCAAACTTCACATTGGAAGCTGTTTGCTTACTAAGAAGCATTTCAAAGCCCTTGCAAGATTGTACCCATCGATCACACTCTACCTGGGTGACAGCAAGAGTATCTTTGAGGTCTTTGTACTTCTCTAAGAGTACATCCTCCCTAGCCTTATCATCAGAAATTTGGCATTTTAATTTGTAAATCTCATCAGTTTTCTCTTTTAGCACAGACTCAAACTCAGCTTTATTTTTGGAAATTGTTTGTTCTAGCTCTACATTTTTATTGATTAAAGCCACATTTGCTTCTCTAATAGAGGCAAATGCTGCTATGCAAGTTTCAGAACATAATTTGGCCTTAGCCTCAGAGGATACCTGTGATACCTGTGTTGAAGAGGTATTTGAGGATGATCCATCAGAGGATTCCAAAGCCATGAGAGCTAGATTTCCAAAAGATGCTCACCACCATGTTGACCAGCACCTGAGAACAGTTGTTCATTACCAGACACATCATCTGGTAAACTGCTCCAGTCAACAACTCCTGGTGTGAAGAAGCTGTGTTGTTGAAGTTGATTAGGTTGATGAGATTGGGATGGTTGAGGCTCAGGGAGTGCATGTGGTTGCTGAGCAGTGGGTGCTTGAACCTGGCCTGGTTGTGGCATGTAATAGCAGGGGTATGGATATGGCATTGGCCCCTGTGGAACAAAATATGCAGGAGATTGTGGTTGATGATGATAACCAGAATTGACAGGTTGTTGCCCTCTGTTTTGTTGACTATTGCCAGGGAAAGTCACAAAGGGTGCAGGAGAGTTAGATCCAGATGATCTACATTCTCTTGCAAAGTGCCCAAGCCTGTGGCATTTATGGCACTTCAACTTACTCTTGTCAAAACCAACTTTGGTTTTGCCAGAGAGTCCTGGGAATTTCCTTCCAGTTCTTTTGTAGAACTTCTGAGATCTGATATTTATCAAGGCCATTTGGCTCAAAATATCCATCTCTTCTAAGTCATCATCAGCAATCCCCTTGAGATCATCCATGATGAAACATAGATTGTCACTATTACTACCAGCAGAATAACTATCAACACTCACAAAGGCAGGCTCAGAAGTGTTTGTAGAGAAATCAATATGCTCATCATACTGGCTTTCAGATGACGCATATTCTGACTCTTGATGTCCAATCAGGGCAGTGTTCCCTTGGACAAAATCCTCAGTGAGCTTGCCAGATGAAACCAATTTCCTTTTCTGCTCTATCTCTCTCTCGAATGTAAGCAGTTTCCCATGAAGTTGGGTGAGAGATAGGCGATCAACATCAGCATTTGAGCGTAGAACAATGGTATATGTTTCCATCTCTCAGGCAGTGATCTTAAGAATCTATGGTTCATCTGACTCCTGGTATATTCATGTTTAACCATTTTCAATTCAGAGATTAAACATGAAAACCGCTCAAATTGTTGAGTCAGAGTCTCACCCTTTCTATGAGAGAAAGTCTCATATTGTTGGGCGAGGATTTCCCTGTTGTTTGCTAAAACCTCATCAGTACCACCAAATTGTTCTTTGATGGCATTCCAGAGGTCATGAGCAGACTCACAATGCAGAAGCCCAGAGTAAATCTCATTAGGAATAGCCATAGCCAAAATTCCATGGGCTTTTGCATCGATTTCAAACAACTTCTTGTCCTCATCGGAGTATTGCTCCTTCTTCTTTGGAACCAACTGGTTTGTTTCCGGATCATTCACCATTGGCTTATGTGGTCCATGTACCACAGATGTCCAACAACCTGAGCTATTGACAGACAGGTGATGGAGCAATCTTCTCTGCCAAATGTTATACTCATTCCTCACCAAGATCGGAGGCTTGGTAGAGGATCCAGTATTGAAAGGATCATTCGAAGAAGTAGTCATTGTTGAAAATCAGACAGATTCAAGTAAAATCACAATAAATTTAGCTCAAAACCACACAGAACCTCAAATAAAACGGCCAGAAGCGATACACTCTCAATCTCTATAACAGATCCTTGCGAATTTTGCTAATTCGATTAAACTTAGAGCGATTGAACAGTTTCAATGATCAATTGTTAGATCGATCAATGATTAACCTGCTCTGATACCATTTGTTAGGATCTCAGCCTTGGTTTAATCGATTGAACAGATATAGCAGCGGAATAGCTCAGAATTAGACAAATTCAAACAAGAACAATTGATATAAAACGATAAAAGAATTTTGTTATAGAGAGAGAAATATCCGACAAAAGGAATATTGCATTAAGATTGTCGGCCTCAAAGGCACGATTACAGGTGAGTCATCTTTCCTTATAAAGGAAAGAATGACGTAGGCTGATGTCACCTGAAAGTGACATGTAACCGTTTTATAACTACTGATGTTTAACAACTACTGAAGATGTCAACAACTGACATCTTCTTACAAATGTTCCTAAGTGTTAAACATCTTATTTACAACTACTGAAAAACAAAACTACTGAACTACAACAACTGAAGAACAACCTCTTCAGTTGTTTACAAGTACTGAAAAGAAAATAAACAACTACTGAAAGGAAAAGAAAACTACTGAAGAAGAAAAACCATCACAACAACTGAAGAAGCCCTCTTCAGCTGTTGTCATCAGCTGTTAACATCAGCTGATGTCTTCAGTACTTGAACATCAGACTTTGTCTTTCAGCTGTTGATCTTCAGTCTTTGTCTTCAGTACTTGTTGAAGTCTTCAGACTTTAGATCTTCAGCTGTTGTCTCAGTCTTTGTCTTCAGTACTTCAGACGTACTTCAGCAGTTGTATTCTTCAGACTTTGTAGAACAGCTGATCAGGTCTTCTTCAGCTGTTGTGATGTCTTGTGGGACTTAGAGGTTTCTCTGATCAGGCTCATTGGTTCTTTTGGTCCAACAATGGTTTTGATAACAAGTCCCAAATGATTTGACTCGCCTGTATGATTCAAAAATTGTTTTGGTCCAGGTAGGTCAAACTAAATAGAAGCTGCCTATTCCAGAAACGAATCTAGTAGATTTCTATCTTAGGATTTACCTCTCACAAAAAGTTAAAAACAAGTTTAAATTTTTGTACTTTAGTTTAAGTTTCTATTTATTTAGTCATTTCAGTTTATTTGTTATCGGACTACATCATGGAATTTAGTAAGGATTAATTCACCTATAAGGGTCATGTCTGAGATGACCACATGTGTTTTCAAAAGATAAATGGGTCACGTCTGAGGTGACAAAGTGTTTAAAATGATCACGTCTGAGGTGATCAAAAGTTTTTCAAGATAAAAGGATCATGTCTGAGATGATCAAATGTGTATAATGTTGATTCTAAAGCTTAAAAAGGGTTTAAATGGCAAATGGTAAGAAATGCAGAAAATTTCATAAGTATGACCCATTCGCACGAATGGACCATGAGTATGGACTTATCATGCGAATGGGAGCTATTTGTACGAATGGACCATGAGTATGGACCATTCAACCGAATGGCCCATACGAATGAGCCAGTCGGATGTTTAAGAGCGAACGAATGAGTAAGTCGCACGACTGAAGGGGGCCAACTGAACCAATCGCACGACTGAGGCCCATTCGCCCGAATGAAATATGCGTATTAGCCCAGTCGTACGATTGAATTTAGGTTAAGTATAAATAGAGGGAGAATCGGTGGCAGAGACTCACCACTCCCAAAATTGCCCTAATTCGAACGACTAACATTACTCTGCCCAAATTTCGTTTGATCACCATTTGAACCTTCAAGACTATTGTTTGTTGTGTACTAACAATTTCTATTGACTTTACAGGTAATTTGTGGTGTAGAACCATTGTTGTATCACTCAAATAGCTACAGAATCTGGACAATCGGACTCCTTAGAAAAACCGTAACAATTGTGTTCAAATAACCTAACTAAACGACGTAAACAGATGAAACTAAGATGTTAGGTGTTAACCTAATGGATTGCGAGTCTAATGAACCAGAGCACGAAGTCTAAAATTCAAAATTGGTGAAAAATTGAATTTGAATTGAACAGTCAGAACAACATGCGAATGGACAGGTTGATGAACCTCAGTCGCACGACTGATGTGTGCGACTAGCTAAACCGCACGACTGAACCATGTGTATGAGTTCAGTCGCACGACTGGTGTAACCGCATGAGTTTACATACGCATGAGTCTAGTAGCACACTCAGTCGTACGTATGGGTTAATTCGCACGACTGGAGTTCAGTCGCACTGCTAATGCGCATGACTTGATCTCAGTCGCACAACCTCATTCGCATGACAGAAAAGAAGGTTTTCAAGTCCAAGTCATTCAAGACATTCTTAGCCAATGGATACTAATGTTTACTTTCATTGTTTAACAAATGGCGAGTCGATGGAAAATGAGTACGAAGCACAACATATGTGCTCATCTAGATCTGACATCAAGAAATGCTTCAGACTTTTCTGGCATATCACCTTTCTACGGAGATCGAGAATTGCACATGCTATATCTGCTCCATGCACTCCATATCGTTCTATACAGCAGGCCTTCTGGAAGGTGCAGTAGTTGACCGATCTTCTGAGCCTCACTGTATCAGGAGTACTATCTTTGGAGAGGCGATTGAGATCACAGAGGAAGATCTCAGGATTGTGCTGCAGTTGGGGGAAGATGCTGACTGTCCTACTAGACTACACCCCCTTACTGTCAGAGGATGTTTTCTTCGAGCTAAGTACTCTGGGGATATCAATGCAGGGGTGCTCAACAAGAGCAACCTATGTCCCCAGTTCAAGTACCTTGCTCACGTAATACTGAAGTGCATAGCATTCAGGAAGGGAGGATTTGATGAGTTGTCAGATCAGATCCAGAACGCCTATGTAGCGTTGGTGCTCAACCATCCGTTCAGCTTCTCCAGGATGATTTTCTCCTACTTAGTGGAGAACGTTGAGGGGAAAGGGAAGGAGGGCTTCTGCATGTACCCCCGATTCATGCAGATTATTATAGACCAGAAGCTCCCTTCCCTGCCAAAGGAGAAGGAAGATGTAGTGGTGCTAGAGGTGATGGTGATACTACCTTAGGCCGGATGAAGGTGTATAGGGGGAAGCAAGTGAAACCCTCTGTCAGGAGACTGTTCGGGCATCTGGCCCGTGAGGACTATGTGGTGCCAGCTCGGAGGAAGTGGCGCCACGATGATAGTGATTCTGATGTTGAGCATATTGCTCTACCCTCCGATGACTCTGATGATTATGATAGCGGGGATGCTGGAGATACCATGCCCATTCCACCGAGGGGCATAACGAATGATAGTACACCTCCAGTATCTGCCCCCACTGGAGATATAGCAGAGTCGGCTGGGTTTCACCAAGATTTTATACCTGGTGAGGATGATGAGGAGTCAGATGAGGAGCCACTGACTAGGACTATGGGAAGCAAAGTCGTTCCCACAGAACATGGACTCCGGGCGGTTGGTGAACACCCCAGTCGATCGGGAGAGACTGCCGCTGACTGACCTATGCTCCAGATCTGTCCAGCCGTGTTCTAGGGGGAGCATCCTCCTTGACAGGATCGAGGAAGAAAAGGATGGCTCAGCCCCACGACATGAAGAAAAAGAAGCGCAGACACACCTACATCACCACCTCAACCACACACCATAACCACCTCTACAGCCACAGCCACCACCACGGCCACCTCCACAGCAACCACTACCATTCCCACAACCTACCACTGTCACCACACACCCACCACTACATATATCCCATCCACCACCATACATTCACACCTACATCACCACCACTATCATCTTGACCTAACCCAATCTTCACCACTGCCACCACTACTACCACTAGCCACCAAGCCGGGCCATCATCACATCCCACCCACCTATATGGATCACCTCTACCTCCCATTGGGGTAGAGGACAACAGCATCAGCGTGAACCGTATGGTGATGCATCTGTTAGCAGCCAATGAAGAGAAGACTGCGCAGATTCGTCAGCTGGCAGATCTCACAGCTACACAGTCCCAGTAGATCTCTCAGCAGGATCAGCTGATTGAGCAGTAGGCACAGCAAATGGCTGCTCGGAGCGAAGAGATTGCCCAATTCAAGAGCATAGAGTCATATCAGCAAAGACGATTGAGGAGTTGGAGGATGCTAAAAAGTCTATCATGCTCAAGCTCAAAAGAACTAAAGATGAGCCTCTGAAGATAAGGAAGGAGATGGTGATGAAGGTGAGGATGATGATGAGGATGAAGATGAAGAGAGTGATGATGATGAAAGGGATGAGGAAGAAAAGACAGAGGACAGGTAGGAGGATGATGATGATGAAGGAGGAGATGCAGCTGCATCTGCCTCAGCTCAGGGTCAAGAAAGAAGATCAAAGAGAAATCAAGACCAACGAGCTTCCTCTTCTGCCTCACCAAGTGATGATCCAGCAATTCAAGATAAAAGTAATGTTTAGATGATTATGTATTTGATAGCTTTTGTACTTGAATCATGTATTAAACTTATGTATTTGATGTTTATATTAAGATTAATGTATTTCTGTCTTGATTATTAACTAATGTTTGATGTGTTACATGTTTACAACAAGCAGATCCCAACTTTCAAAGGGACGAATTTGATGTTGCTCCCCTTCAGCAGTTCAAGACTCAATTGACTATGATTCTTGATCTGCAAGGGATCATCAGGAGATCTGTGAGTTATACCCCTGAAGAAGGGGAAATAATTCATGATCAACTGGCTGAAATGTTCAAGCTGAACCCAGATGAGATCATTAAGGATGCTCCAACTTTTGAGTCTACTAGTGAAGAAGAGCTAAATGACATTGATGAGATAGAGATAGAAGACATCACAACAGAGCACTATCCTTAGCACGCTGACAACGAGGGAAATGTGGTCCCCAATCTGGGTGAAGCCCTAGTCAGTGATACATTTGAGGTATTGGATCAGATGGAGCAGGAGTCTGAGAAGATTGAAGGAAAAGCCCAAGCCTCAAACAATGATGTTGATATCAGAAAGGCAAAATGGGCTGCTTGTTTCGAAGAAATCCTAGCCCAACGCGCAGCTACTAAACAGAATGTCTACACCAAACTCTACAGAGTGAAGAAACATCATAAGGTGTCAGGCAGGATTATTGCGTGGGCACATTTCGAGGATTTAAATGTTTATGCAATAAAGAGGGAAAAGGGCATAGAGTACTTTAGATTTCCACATGATCTAAAGACTCTACCTGGTTTTGAGCTCAACCAGCTGGCAAAATTGAAGTTATTATATGCTGACCCAAGGAAGATGTCAGGCTGGTTTGAGGCTGCCCTAAAGAAAGAGAACCACACCAGGTGGGTCAACTTCAAACCTCAACAACTTACAAGGTATATCAGACGATCTGAAGTTGACTCCATCACTGGTAAGCCCAAGATAGTGCTAAAGTGGAGTCCCCCAAGAACAATGTCTAGAATCCCTCTTAGGGAAATGCCACAGGACTTCACTCCACACTTTAAGTGGTGGTACTATGATTGGAGAACCGGGGAGGTAGTCATAGTTCTAAATAAAGAGGGACAAATGGATACCATCAGGGTGTTTGACCCAATGTGGCTCACTAACTTTTCTGATAATGATGTCTACACATTATACAAGTGGCCACTATTCTATGACCCGCAGGATATTGTACAAGCCCTCCAATCCCAAAATGTCATAAGACTCTGCTTTGCGTTCGAGATACATGCAGGAGTCACAATAGAGGAAAAGTACAAGAAGTATGAAGGTGTGATGCAGAAGGTAAGACATTAGATAGATCTAGGTCCAAGGGGAGTTTGTTGATACATATATGTACCTAGATCCTGATCTGAATGTAATATGTCTTACACTTATGTAACTATTGGGTACTTAATGAAATACAAAATGTTTGTTTGTGATTATAATGTTTAATATTTCATTAATGAGTTGATATTGAATTGGTTATATAGGTCTGTGATTGTTTGAATTGATACACATAATGTTATACTAATGAATACATTCAAACTTGGTTAAGTGAAGTTGTCATGCATCCGAATGGCCATGCGACTGAGTGTCCATGCGCCTAAATAGTCCATACGCCTGAACAACTTCATGCGACTGACTCAATCACACGACTGAACCTTCAGTCGTACGAATGAATCAACCGCATAGCTCAATCGCACGAATGAACCATGCAAATGGTTCAGTCGCCCGAATGAGCAATACTAACCTATAAATACCACCTAATTCGTGGAAAAATATAAGCATTCATTCCTATTCGACTCCAGACGTACCCTAGCCGTCCAAAAGCCTCCAAGTTCATACTCTAAGTTCATAGAACGCTGCAAATTGATTCCTAATCGATTCTTAACGTTAGATTCAAATTGTTTCTACGTGCGTTCTCACTGATTGGATCGCCAATCAAATACGATTCCGCACTATTTGGTTTGGTTTACTCGTTAATCAGTTTGTATTTCATTTAAATACAAGATCCTAACGCATTAAATTTAATATATCAAATTACTTTAAACAAACATGCTTACCTAAAGTATCTTACTTCAATGGTAAAGCATTGAAAGGGTAAAATGAGAATAAATATTATATTTATTTATGCGCGTAAAAATCCTCCAACATTGACTATATGTTATTTTGAGTTAATCTCGGTTTTCATCCCTGGGTTTTGCAAATTGTCTCCACTTGAGTACCAACGTTTATTTTGTCTCCATTATTGGCCTAAGTTTTACGAATCATTTCTATTTTCGTCCTTTTGACTAACGGTGTTAACATTTTCTGTTAAGTGGTGTTACAAAGACCAAAATACCCCTCCACCTCCTTCACTTCCAAAACCAACTGGACCCCACCACCTCCCTCCTCTCTGACTCCACCGCATGACAATGTAAAATCTACTAGAACTCACGTTCGAAGTTTCCCTAATCGACGGATCATGACACAAACTACAAGAATCCACATTCTTCAATCTCGATCTCCGATTAACCTTACGTTTGGTGTCTTCATCGTTATCAATGTCGACCCTTGTGGCCATAAGATCCATCAGATTGCTTCGTAACCCGAGATCAAAATACACCCTTCTAGCATTACTCAATTGATTCCCACCATCACCACCACCACCGCCGCCGCCGCCGCCGCCACCATTGCCGCCGTGGGTTGGCCGTGAAGAAGTGACCTCCACCGGTCTTCCGACGGTCTCCACCATCAAACAAGGGTTGCTTAACCCATTCCATGATCGTCGAGGCACCAATTTCGCTAAAGAACTCAGTGATTCCATAATTTCGCTCATCGATGGTCTCCTTTCTCTGCACGATCTTACACATTTGGCTGCAATCACCGCCAATTGCTTCCTGACGACGGGATCCTTCGGCGGTGGGATTCGTGGGTCGAAAACGCTCAACATTTTGCCTCTTTGATCAACGGAATCGCCCAAACAACAATCGATGGTGGCGAATGGCTGACATCGATGGCTTTTTTTCCGCTTATATTCTCCAACAGAAGAATTCCGAAGCTAAAAACATCGGTTTTCATGCTCAAATTATCTGGTGTCACATACCCAGGATCGAGATACCCCATCGTTCCAGCCGGTGGTGTTGATAAAAAACGATAATCATCAACGTGGCAACGAAGTGCCAACCCAAAATCCCCTAATCAGGCATTGAAATTCCGATCGATAAGAAGGTTTGCAGACTTGATATCGTGATGGATCACCGGAGGAATGGATGAACGAAGGGTTTCAATCGCTTTCGTCGTGTGTACAGCTAATCTGATTCTCTGTCCCCAATTGAGGGGTTGTTGACTAAGTTGAAGGGTGTCATACAGAGTCCCATTGCTTATGAATTCCACCACCAACAAGCGATTCTGATGAGGGTTATTGGTGAGTCCAACGAGATTGACGAGATGGGGGCTGTGGATTTTGGAGAGGATGTCGATTTCATTCTCGACTTTGTTGTTCGGCACAGTGGAGACGGCGGAGAGGCGGTGGTTGTGGTGGTGCGATGGCTTATTCACGGCGACCATTCGGCCGTTGCAGAGGAGGGCTTTGTAGACTAAGCCAGACTAAGCCATGGCTGTCGCGACCGAGGAGCTTCTGATCGGAGAAGTTGGTGGTGGCGGCTTGCAGATTGTTGTATCGAAGTGTTAGATTTTGTTCTTGGTGGGTTGTCGGAATTCTTCATTTGTTTGGAGAAATTCTGGGGTTTTCGTTGGTTTCTTCATGAGGAGCTTCGATGGGGTTTTCTCTGGTTTCTTCGATGGTGGGGTCCAGCTGGTTTTGGAAGTGAAGGAGGTGGAGGGGTATTTTGGTCTTTTTAACACCTACTTAACAGAAAATGTTAAGACCGTTAGTCAAAAGGACGAAAATAGAAACGATTCGTAAAACTCATGTCAATAATGGAGACAAAATAAACGTTGGTACTCAAGTTGAGACAATTTGCAAAACCCAGAGACGAAAACCGAGATTAACTCTTTTATTTTTAAAGTAAAACACATTGACATATAAGAAAAAAACAAACATCATACAAAATATATAAGCAGAAGATAAAGAATAATAAGGCAATGCATCTAATACTAAAGACACGCCTAACACCAAAGACACATCTAGAAAGTAACTAACACCTACACCTATGGTTACAACAAACTAGAGCCAAGTATTAACCAAAGTACAAAGTTTCAATACAATGATAACATATCATATCATTTAATACATAAAAATCAACAACATAATAACACAAAATGAGCTATAACGTACAATTTAAAACACAATGATAAGTGGATACAATACAATAAAAATATTTCACACAATAACATGTATCCGTTTAATTTAATGTGTTTTCTAAAATGATAAGTTTTGAAAAAACATAACTAAAATAATATTATGGTGTACCTCTGATAAGTAAAACGATATGATAAAATAATAATAAATTTATCTAATACATAAAAAATTATAAGAAAATAAAACTAAATGATTAAAAATATAAACAAGAAAATGAATACATATAACACAATAATTTTATAAAATTTATACAATAACCCGATATATTAGATACAACGAACTCTATTCGATTAACAAATGTATGCTATATCAAAAATGGTAAAATGACACATAAAAGAGAGATGTTTCCTAGGATTTTGTAGCATAATAAATCTTTTTATTTTAACGTACTGCTTGTAAAGGTATTTACAGTAGCTTCTTTATATTTATCTATATAATTACATTAAAAATCATTATATTTTCTCTCTCCTATTCAATTAAATAATATTTTTATACCCTTATCATTACTTTTTTTCTCTCTTCTTCACTCACAACCACTTAAAAAATATTAAAAATTTTATAAAGATTGAACAGTGATTTTTCAAATATACCAATCTATAATAACATTTTCTCTCTCCTTCACTCACAACCACCCAAAATCATTCCATATAATATACCAAACACAATCACATACTTTTAAGGAATCCACCATGCTCTAATATATATACATATAATGAATAAACTAATTTAAAAGTTATGTATTAAACTAACGAAGAATATAATACAAAAGTTAGTGCTAGAATCTTGTTTTAGGGTGATTGTAGGTTAGACTTATTTAATTTAATTGACAAATAAAATTTGTATGTCCTCAAAATCGCGTCTCAAAACAATATTAAATTATTAATTCCATGAATCAATAGACCCTTTTTAACAAATAATTTTGACTTTTGACCAATCCACCATTCATATTCGGGGTGCAACGAATGCACAAACTATACGCGAAAAAGATGCTTGCTTTTACGGTGAACGAATAGACACATCTAACTTTTTATTAATTATTTAAAACTGTTAACGTTTTGTACTTCTCAATCAAAATTGTCACTTTAGATTTTATAGGATAAATGGTTTAAAAAAACATTTATTAGAACACTTCTGTTAAAGAGTTTATTACATTCTCTTTCATATTCAACATAAATTTCGTTCTTAAAGAATTGAAAACCATCTGAGATGAGCTTTATGTTACTGCAACATAAATCAGTTTTATGTAACGTAACTATTAATTTCAATAAAGTAACTACAAGGTTCTTTATAAATTTCTTCTAATCAGAAAATGATATATTAACCCAAATGCAAAAATCTTATAGGTTTGTGAATAAAATTGTGAGAATCTATTCTGACGGTGCACTTTCTAATGTTTCAATCACTGACAATATGTTAGAATTTTCTATTAAATTGAAATGCAATTCAAGTTCAACCCTTTCATATTTAATTAGTTTAGTAAACTCGTGTATTTACACGATTTAAATAAATAAATTATTAATATTATAAAATTTATTAATTATATAATAATATTTTAAGATATGATATGATTGAAATTATGTATGAAAAATGACTATAATTAATAAAATAATGATATCAACTTTTAAAAAAAGTAATTTTTTTAAAACAAAAAATTTTGTTTTAAAACAAACATATAAAAATGTTATTTGAAAATTTTTCTTATTATAACTCCCAAATTAATTATTTCCTATTTTAAAAATGTATATTTTAATATATTTTTCATTTTTTTAAAAAATATGCTTTAGAAAAATTTATTATTTTATAAAAGGTTTGTGTATTTATAAATAACATTAATGAACAAATCTTCTTTTTAATTTATCAAACGTAAAAGAATGTTAAATAATATATTAGTAATTAAGGTAATTATTAAAGATGAAAAAAAGACGATAAATTTTTATAAAGATGATTGTGATGTTGCCACATGACATCTCAAATTACTTTTTTATTAGAGTAGATAGATGGACTTTTCATGTAACTCTTTTTTACGTAACTCTTTATCTTTAAGGGTATATCTTATCTTTTTTGTCAAATCAACTTTTTTTAAAACTACTTGTATAATATATTTTTTTCGGATCATATGTGATAATAACTTCTCTTAGAAGATGTTATTATTTTTTTAAAAGATAAACATTTTATGTTTATATTTTTCATGTAAACTTGTTTCCCCCTCATGGGTTTCAAATTGGATTACGTGGTCATGAAGTTATAGTTGCCTTCTTTTATAATACTTCGTCATTGAATATATAACATTGTTTTCTCTAACACTATTACAAATATGCATTAAAAATCTTTCTAACCAAAACAAATAATTCGTCCCGAATTTCTTTCATGTTATTTTTTTATAGATATTTTATAAATACAAAAGATTTAATAGATGAAATACATCTACGCATGTTTATGGTATTCCTTATATATTTAATTATTATTTGTATAAATGTTTTTTATATATTTATCAATTATTATTTAATAAAATAATAAACAAATAAAGTTTGAAGATTACTAGCTTAGATCTAAAGCCACATTTTCAGGAGGCTAAAGCCTTTACATAATCTCAACATTGTTTTTTCTTTTTGTATCAAATAAATATATTCTTAATTTATTCTATATTTTTATTTTATTTTATTATATAAATTAATTAAATAAACAAGCCATTAGCATTTGAACATCACATAAAGTCCCCTAAATATAACTATTAATGTCATGAATTAAAACCATTATAAAATTCAAACTTTAAGAACAAAAAAGAGTTAAAAATATTTCATTTTAAACTAAATAGTTTAAATATACCAAATCATAGGGACCAAAATAGGAATTCACTCAAAAAAAAATTAATAATCTGATAGGTTTTATCTTTGTACACATAATTTCCTCAAGAAATGCTGTTTGTCAAAGACAGTCCTGATAATTCTTGATTAATGCCTGTACATAAATGGTATTAGTTCAGTTCATGACAAGTGCATGTTAACCAATGACAGATTATTTCGAAACATAGCTAAAAGGCCATTACCTAATATATATGTTCGACTCCAAAACACTGGTTATAAGCTCAGTATAACCTACTTTTTGTTATATTTTAGGAATCTTATTATCATCATGATTGAAGAGGAGAGTAGGCATGCGATGCAGAACAATGATAGATGATCCGGAAAAAAGGAAAAGTACAATTTCACTTTACATTTCCACCGTTCACAAAAAGCACCTCTCCCTTGGACAACTCCAAACGCCATAGAATCCAATTCTCATGCACTACCACCATTTTCCACATACTACTACCCATAACATATTATCAGCTATTTTAATGATATAGCTAAGATATCCTTAAAATAGACCATGCCAAGTATCATACACCTACCACAGTCGCACAATTTATGTGCCATTCACCTAATATCAAGAAAATCAAATCACAAGCAGCCTTCTGTCTGTAACAATCCTGGGTAAACATATGATGTTATGTGTTTCAACGACTTCACTGTTTCTTCAAGGAAGACGTGGCCTGTAGTTGCTGCACAAGTTTAAAAATAACAATCAAACTCGGAATGCACAAAAAAGATTAAAAGAAAAAGTATATATAGTCCTTTACGAAATCTTCAATCTGACCCATTACAGAGAGATGAAGAGTACCTGCAAACAATAATTTGATTTCCTTTGAGAAATCTTCAACCCGACCCATTACAGGTCTTATACCGCAAACTTGTGAAACACAGAATTCCAAATATAAACATTTTTCAGTTATTTGTAACATCAACATGCAGACACCCTTATTTCTGAGGTCATCCTGTTGCCTTCACATAACTCCCTAACAACAGCAATTCCTTGATCCTGTTTTTGAAATACAAAAAGTCATTAAAAACTTGGGGGATGGTTATGGACAGGGTGTAATGAGACGAACTGCTAATTAACTACTTTGAGATCAGCTTGATAAAAGCTCATATCGAGCTGACTTTTAACGAGCTCAAGCGTAAATTTTAGCATATTTAACAAACGAGCATGAGCCTAAGCTTCACATACCGAGCTTGATTGGTTCGTGAACCTAAATGACCTTTATTATTATACAAATATGATACTTTTAACATATAGATATAACTGAATATATAAGTAATAACAAATAAGCCAAGCTCAAGCTCGATAGCTTGAAAATTTGTTAGTACTTGAGCTTTGGACATCAAGTTTGAGATGAACCGAGCTAGAGCTAGATCTAGATCTAGAGATAAGGATTGAAACTAGCCAAGCTCAAGGTCGAAGTAAATTAAATGAGCCGACTCAAGCTTAAGACTTAAGTGAGCACGTACTCGCGGCTCCGCTAGTTTACATCTCTAGTTATGAGTTGACTCAAAGTCATCTAACATACCTATCAGTTATAAATATAATAATTCTCTAGTTACAAGTCAACAACTAAAATATTGAGTGACTTCATGAGTTGTAACAGTTAAAATCAAGTTGTAATAAATACCTGTAAGCCATGTAAGATGTCAGGCATTGGCAGATCCGGAAAACGAGCAACATCTACAAATCCTAATTCCTCTGCTCTTTTAGCAGCAGCAGAAGCTTGCAGGCACAAAAAACTCAAAAGATAAAATGCAATTTTGTAGATCTCAATTGCAGCCATGTCAGAGAACATTGTTTGATGAGGAACATCATTGTTTTCTGCTGATGTGTCCTTAACTACTACAAGTGCAGTTGATGATGATAATGTTGAAACAGGAGCAAAAGCAAACCAGCCACTTTTGCTGTTTATAAAAGACGGTTTCTTGTACCATTCAAACTCCTCTTTAAGTACAGGATGACACAATAATGGAGTGACCCTGCTGTTTTCTGCAACATGTCTGCCCCTACTAATGAAGGATAGTAGATGGATACTCATTCCCCTTAACTGCGGATCCATTTCTTTCATTGTTTTACTCCACAAGTTGTGATGTTTGGCTAGCACACATATCAGCACAAGGGTATGCTGTGTTTCCTTGAGAGCACTCAAACTCAGTTGTTTTCTCTGAGCACGAGCTCTCTTTTTTCTGTCAATAATATCAGGCAGGAAGTTTGGGGCATTTAAACAATAAGTAACTAAATCCGATTTCTCCAATATAAAACAAGAAATGACATGATCCACCATATCAGAAAAGGATGATGAGTAACGGTCCTTCAACGAATAAATAATCATTGACACCACGGCTGACCCAAGGCCCCATAGACGCTCAGTATTTTCATTTTCACCCTTTTCAGAATCATTTCCATTTTCCAGTAATACCCTTAAAGATGAAAAGAATCCAGTGTTAGCTAACATCTCTGCACCTTCTTTTACAAGGGCAAATGTCAAAAAGAGTTTAAGTATCACAGGAACTGAAGGTAGATAAGTTTTATCTTGAAGCTTTTTAAGAATAGTTAGCACATGTAGATGGTTCTGGATGATGGGGAACCATAATGTAGGTGTTTGAAAACATTTTAGTAGTAAATCGATTGTAGCCAATGAAAGAGTACAATAGTCATTTGGTTCAATGAAGTTGCAGAGAATTGGTAGAAGCCTCAAAAACACATCTGACACCTCAGCTTCCTTGTTGATTGATCCAATGGCAGAGAGAAGCAGGGTAAGTAAAATCTTAATCGTGGGTTTAAGATCAATTGATGGGTTCTTCAAGTCTTTTAATGTTTTTAAACTGGAACCTATGGTTTTAATAACAAGTATTGAAGACAGTGAAGACAATCTTTTCACAAATCTGACAAAGTGATGAAGTAATTCTGCTTGAGCTGCAAGAAATTCAAGGACCAACAAATCTGTGGCTTTATCAACAGACTCACATATAACTTCAATGCATGAACTATATTGTTGCTCAGAAAGTCCACCAATTGTAACCTTCCATGAAGAACAAACATCATATTAAAAAGTAAAATATTAGAAGCTAATTAAAAAGACTAAATCTAAGAGCTTACATCTTCATCATACAGAGGCAACATGGTTGACAAAGCCTTTAAAGCAGAAAGTTTGCAGTTACTGAGCAGCAACATAGAATTAACTTCTTTTATACGAGTCAACATTGTTTGTGCAACTGCTTTCAAGTCCTTCAATTCTGAGATTTCCCATGAATCTAGTCCTAAATCATTTTGTAGACGGTTGCAGTCATATAACAAGACATCCTTGGCATGAATTGACAAGTTACCAGCATCCTTAGTCTTGTAACTTTCCAAAAACTTGGATTCTAAAAGAAATTGAAAGAGTTCTTTGAATAACTGATGTTCTAGCTTACGACCTTCATATTCTCCTTGCATGTGGTAATACAGGTCACTTAAAATTAAACTTTTTGGCTCCTTCCCTTCACTGTCAAACAAATATGCAACAATGATGTACAATATTTTTCATTTTCAGTGCAATATAAACAAATAAAAGCTGTTGGAACTAAAAAACAAACCAAAGGACTTTACATGTGCGGTATAAAGTAGATTTACAAAACCGACAGCCATTAAAATTGTACTCAAAGATAACTTGTTCAAATTGGAACAAGACAATATCCGTACCTGTAACCTTGTTGTGTGTACTGAGTTACCAACTCAGAAAACGCAGGTAGATCAAGTAACTGCAATGTAAAGAGAAGCTGTAATTGAGAACAAAGTGGCTACAAATAAAGAAATATATACTTAAATGTTATATATACACACAAACATATATATACATACATATTATGTACAGCAAATTTTGAAAAGGGAATGAGCTAAAAGATATGATAAACCAAGTAAAACATGAAACAGACAAACCTTTTTTCCCAAGTTGCTTATTTTTTCAACTAATGATACAGACAACCTCCCTGTGTGACCATTTCTTAACATTTGAAAAACTTGAACAGCGAACAGAGCAGCAGAAACCTGCAACATAAATGCAATTCAGATAAACTTTAATATAACATTTTGTAAGATGAAATTAAACTAAAGTGTAATCACCTGTCCTTTATTATACTTGTCATTGTCATATTCACAGGAAGCATATAACTTAATGAGGTTGTTCAAGACTGAGTTCTTGCACCAGCTAGATAATACTTCTCTTGGATCACTTTCTGTCTTTTCAGCATTACTGGGTTTCCCAACAATATCTTTTCTGATATTTTCAGCATGTAATAACTTGTTCTGCAAAAACATCTCAAGAGACATGATTTGCAAAATGTCAGACTGACACTGATATCTATATGATGAGATTAAAGAGTCTGAACTCAAAAGATGATCTTCCAGTGAGATACAGCTGGACAACTGCTTAAAAAGTATTCCAGATTTCTTCAAAAGGTCCAGAATATTAATGAACTGAGGAGCTCCTTGCCATAATGCCATCAACAAGTCCAAAAAGTTCAGCAATATTTTTGGATGACTGATAAAAAAGAATATCGATTAAGGTTTTTAGAGCTGGGACCTTATATTCAGTACTAAAATTATTTAGGAGTCTTACCTTTTTATCATTTCAGGGGATTTTTCAACATACAAACAAAGAGCATCAAGTAGATTTTCTCTCTTGGATCCCACAGAGCTAAACTTATCTTCAGTTTTACTATCCTTTAAATCAACTAGTGCTACAAGAAAGGCAGGCTGCATATGTGAAACAGTTAACACATAAAGGCATGGGGAGGTGCAAAGGACACAAGAAATCAAAATTTGAACAAAATTTCTGTCACAAACTGAGACCAATAACCAACTTGTAGATTGATTATTACAAAAAAACTAAAGCACACCTGATAATATGCTGCTGAAGCAAGCATCTTAAACGTATTGACAATGAGATCTTCATGTGAAAAAGAATGGTCACTGATGATCGTAATGATAGAATTCCTAAAATCTGCAAGCTGACAAAAAAACATGCATACAAGAGCTGAAGCAGGTATAAATAACCACTCCACTTAAAAAATGCAAGTGTTTTACCTGCTTGTCATCCAGACCAAAACATGCATTTCCAGATACGTATGGCTGCAAATCATCAGCAGTCGAAAGTAACACATAGAGAGCCCTTACAGCACCCAGTTGAATCTTCTGTTTACATAGTTACAACTTTAGAGTTCAAACAAGAAAACTAAATACTTTAATAGCTTGTATGAGTGTACTCCCTTACAGGATTTCGGAAGAATGATACAAGAGAGACGATGGCTGTAACCACAGGAAGTGGTTTGGTTGTAGATGACAACACTGCTTGATGAAAAACTTGATAGCCAGGCAAAGTATCCTAAAAAATAACTTACAATAAACATCAGTATATACTCAGAATTTAAATAAAAGTAACAATATGATTGTCAGCTTATATAGATTGAAATAATCAGTGCAAATGCACCTTAGAAAGATCAGAAAGCATGCTGAAAATATCCAATATAGAGCAAATTGCTAGCTGTAATCCTTCAATTTCTGTTAGATCATACAGGCGGCTAACAAAAAGTTTCTGCAAGAAATTGGTGAGATCAATTCGGCAGATAAATAGTGATCCCATATTTAACAATTAAACCAATAGATATAAAGGAAAATCAAAGCAAACCTCCAAAGCTGGTGTTGTTATACAAACGATGCGAAAAAGAGCATTTTGAACTGAAGAATCAGAGAGCAACAAATCATGAAAAATTTCTCCCATTTTGGTGGAGTGTGAGATTGATACGATGCATGCCTTCAAGAATTCAAGCACCTAAAACAACAAGCAAATAAAAACAATACTTTCATTTTTCAAAGCAACAGATTCATCACAGATCAAGAATGGGATTCTGGGATAACATCCCCTGTTGTAAAAGCTAACAACCCATGCTGCTTAATGCAGGACAAATTGAGCAAATTATAAAGTTAATAAATTTAGAAGTTCTAAAGCATGTTGATTCATCAGAAATACCTTCAATGTCACCTTCCAACGAGAATGTTTCGCTTTGTATTTCCAATATTCATGGTTTATAAGAACATACTGAATGGAGAAAATAGTAAGAGCCAAGACGAAGTCATTTTCTACCCCCTTCTCCAAAAGCTGAATGGTGAACTCCAACACTGACGAAGTGCAAAACCACAATTTAACAAATTTAACCGTGTCAAATTCATTTTTCATGATAAAGAATACTAAAAAGTGAAATCAAAACATTGACTAAAATCACATAGCATGCCTGATACTGCAAGTGGACATGAACTATCATTGTGCTCACAATCAATAACAAGTATTTTAGCAAGTCTTCCTGAAAGCAACCAGGAGCCACTGGAAGAAAAAAAGAAAAATATATTTGTAGATTATAACAATTTACAAGAAAATTTTAAGCGCGTCTGAAATCTCAGTGTATAAACAAGTCTTCAAGCTGATATCAATGAAGTAAAAGAAAATCCTTTGCAAGATAAACCAAATAGAAGTGATCCAAAAGCCATCATATAGGAGGTTTAATATTATTTAATACAATAGGTCAAACAAATTTGAAATCTCAACTAACACACCTTGATAATCCATCAGTGCCATTGTTAAAGGGACTCATCCTTGAAGAAACATCAAAAATATTGGTCTTCAGAATAGTTGGAGTGACATGAGATGGAGAGCTGCAAGCAGAAAAAGATAAACGGGGACGTTTTTCATGCATTATGATGAATAAATAACTATAATATAATTATACCAGAATTAAAGACTTAAAAGCAGTTAGCTCCTTCAGATATAATTAAAAAGTATCAATGCACTAAAAAGAACTGAAAAACTTACCAATTTAACATCATAGCCAGAATGTTAACACCTCTTGACATCATTAACGCTCCACTAATGTTAGGAGAAAGATTCTTGATCAAGGTGCATATGATCTCAGCCATATTTAACCTTAATATGAAAAAAAGTGAAGTGCAGGATATTATAACAAAATGTTGCTTGTAAATGACAAAAACTAATCTGTGACTACATAACAAGAAAAAAAATGAGAAAAATAGTTAGTTTGATACCTAGTAAAATCTTTGTCGCATAATGTATCACCAATGCTCAACAGAGAATGACACACAGCCTGTACATAAAATCCTCGAGCTCAGTTTAAAAGTACTTTTAGAGTAACAAAAAAAATAACAGGACCTCCAACTACCTTTATCAAACAAGATGATTACAAAATACAAACAATACACTACAAGTTATATCAAATGTATTCTCATTACATATATTCAGGACTAACTTTGTTTTATACCTAATCTATGTTGCTGACTAATGATGTTGATGCAATACAAAGAGTATATTAAAACACTAGTGAATCTATAACTCCTTCTAATGAACATAAAACAAATCCTGCATACATGGAGTGCTAGTAGTTTGAGAGAAAAACACAGAATTAACACAAACACACACACACAATATATATATATAGAGAGAGATCGTTTCTTAGGTCCAAGTTTTGGTAAAGAAAGATAAGCATAGGAAAACTACAATACAATTTACCTTGTTAAAAGTAACAAGTCGACTGATCAAATCAAGGATAACAAGGACTTCCTCAGAACCATCTGGATACATTTCTTGTGCCACACGCAAAAGCAGTACTAGTACTCCAGATTGATTGTACTTCATGAAAGATAATGTAAAAGCAGACACCAAGAATCATTACAGTAGTCATACGTAAAAACCATAAGTTAAATCTGAACATATACAATTACGAAAAAGTAAACAAAATAATTAAAATTTACCTCCCAGCGCACAAGCGCGGTGTTATCATCTGTGAACTTTAAGACATGACCTCGTGTATTCCTTGGTATCTGAAGGCCTTCAAATCCAGGAACAGGCAGTGGCAATTGAGTCTCGATGATTCTTGAATTATTATTAATCCCAGGGTTGCCTTTAAGCTCAACCAAAGTAGACAATCCAACAGATTTATCAAGAAAATTATACCTGTTAACAGATTCAAATGACATAAAACGTATAAGAAAATGCTCATATTCTAAATAGATAAAAAGAAATAAAAAGAAAATCTTCATTCAGAACAATCTAGGTACTCACACACATTCTGCAGGCCATGCTCCTTCAGAGAGAGCTGATAATAAGCTAATAAGTTCAACAGTTCTGAAGGGGAATTCACCTTCTAAGTTATAAAGCAGGCACCGAATAGGACCATCTATGAAACTGTCTCTGTCCCAAAACTGAACACAAAGTGACTCCTGTGCCATTAAAGTAAACCAAGTCATAAAAACTTACAATAGAATGGATACAGTTGGCCACTAATTAAATCATAAACAAAGAAAAAAATTAATAGCCAAACCTCTCCTCGGTAGATTTCTCCAAGAATATTCAATATCAATTTGAGATTGTTATCTTCTAACTGCAACAAAGAAGTCACTGTGAATAGCAAAAATGCACAAGACAAACTAATATCTTCGTTAGTTCACAAAAAGAAATATGAAACCAGTTACCTGAAGATTGATCTCATAGGATGCTATGAAAGCAGAGACAAATGTCCTCAAAACACTACGAGAACTAGCAATTGGACCCTAACAAAAACGGTACTGTAAGTTTATATTAATTTACGTAATGTTAATCAGTATAACCAGAGACATTGAGAAGATTAGAGAATGGCCCACCTCTGCATCTTTCAAGAGATCACTGTGAAGAATTTCATCAAAATGATTTAATGATCCAGCTCTAATGGCTTGACGAACATAACCCACGTGATCAGTTTCCTGTGATATGAAACCAAAGTATGGTTACGTTATATGATATGTAATCATTGTAGATAAAAGAATAATTAGAAACAGCTAGTGTACCATAACCATATTATGTTCAAGGTCTTCTGGAAGAGATGAAATGAGACATAAAAACACTGCCCAGGTTAAAATTAGTGGGCCCGCTTCTTTAGTCTCAAATGGATCAAGACTAGAAATAATTGCATCAACCTCTTGAATATCACTCAAGGCAAAAGAAATATTTCCCTGTCTGCAGTTAATTTCAATATTAACTTGTTTAAACAAATGAATATGCTTAAAAAGTACTTCAAAAAGAAATATCTTAAAACATCAACATGTTAATATACTTTAAATTACCAATTATACATACTTTTATACTCAATAATCACAAAGTTTAGCACTTTTAGCAATTTAGATGCCTGGTTTAATACTTAATAGCTTCACATTTGCGAACAAGTAGATGATGAAAGTACCAAACAATAAAAGAGGTGAAGAGAAAACAAAGATTTCAATCTACACGAATATGCAATTTTCACAACAACAAGAAGCGCAAGTTCACACCGGCGCGTAGCTAAGTTGTGGCTGCACCCAAACAACCTCAAAGGCAACCGGTAGCTGCGGCTGCACCTGTGGCACAAGTGCCTGGGGCTAGGGCTTAAGCTGGTCCTCAACCTATGTGCAACACTTATAGGTATCATCATCCAGGGAATCAACCATGACGTATCTGTACCTTATGCGGTAAATATGGTCACTTGGTGGCGACTTGTCACCGTGCACCTAACAACGCCGCAATGGTCACAAACCGTGTTTGCTACAATTGTGGGGAACCTGGTCATTTCCACCCACAATGCCCTTGTCTTGTGGGTAATGTTCCACAAGCCCAAGGACGTGCTTTCAACATCAATGCAAATCAAGCACAAGCAAACAACGATGTGGTGAATGGTATGTTAACTTACCTTTAACTTTTGTGACCTAATTCTTTTCATGCGTTACCTGTATCGTTAAATAACTTTAAAAGTGAACAGATATGTTTTCTTATTAATAAAACTTATGCATATGTCCTATTTGACTCTGGAGCCGATAAGAGTTTTGTTTCGTTAGAGTTTGAACCCATACTTGTTCATCCACATACGAAACTAGAATGACCTCTCACCGTTGAAGTTGTCAATGGAGAACCAATCACTGTTGATGTCGTTATCCGTGATTGTATCTTAAGTCTTGACGCGCATAATTTTCTTATCGATCTTATTCCTATGAAACTTGGAAGCTTTGAAGTCATCATTGGTATGGATTGGTTAGCCAAACACCATGCCGAGATCATTTGTTTTGAGAAGTGTATTCGTATACCGCTACCCTCTGCTGACACATTGAAGGTGTTCGGTGAAAAATTCTCCAAAGGGCTTAAACTCATGTCTTGCACTCAAGCCCGAAAGTGCTTAAGCAAGAAGTATATGGCCTTCTTCGCTTACGTGGTCAACACGAAAGTCAAAGGGAAAGAACTTAAGGATGTCTCGATCGTACGAGACTTTCCTGAAGTATTTCCTGATGACCTTAGTGGTTTACCTCCCGTGCGTGAGGTCGAGTTTAAAATCGATTTGATTCCGGGAGCAAACCCCATGAGTAAGTCACCATATCGACTTACATCACAACAGGTTAAAATGGAAAACACAAGCGTCGGAAACCTACAGCTAAAGAAAGATTGTCCATGATATTACATGGGTATGTATCTTAATCTACATACTTGTTTAGTCAAATGAAAGTCTGGAGGGATTTCCACCATTAAAGGCACAGGTATCTATCTTTGTGTTACTTAGTTGTGTAACTTGTTATGAAAACTGAAGATTTCTTTAAGAAAGTACACGCACATGCAACTGCCATAATACATAGGTTTGTGTGCTGAAGTGCTCACATAATGAAACACATTGCCGTTAAAAATAATTAATGAAACACGCGGCTATGTGTTTAATAACACATTGGAGTTTGATGTGCGGCTAGGTTGATATAAAGTAAGGTGTTGAGCCAAAAGTAAAAAGAAGCAAACTTAATAGCCAACAAAGAAGATTTTCTACATACTTTTAAAGAGGAGATCTAGTCAAGATTATTGTTTTCAGGCTCAAGGTGGCAAGTGAAAATTTTAAAGTTTAATATTGGGTTTTTCTTCCACTTTTCTTTCAACCAAATTTCGGTTTTTTTTTCAAAAAAGTGTTCAAGTTGCATGCTTTCTATTTTGTTTCGTCTTTATACTTTATAATTCCGGAGTAAATCTTTCTTAGTTGCTGTGATGATATGAACCTGGAGCAAATGAGTGGCGTCTAGTAAAGTTATGCTTATTTTCTTGGTTAATTCAATCTGAGTTGAATTGATATGACTCTTTACACTTGATTGGTTTCTGTTGTTAGTAGTGAATACGTAAGCTCTACAAAGGCAATAGGAACTTACAAAAAATTAAAAAATAATTGATTGTAGACTTTTGTGTGCAATTAGGCTTATTGATAGTTATTACAAATCACACGAGTAATTGCATACAAGAGAAGGCATAAAACCTATCCGATTTAGGTGACTGCAGGAATAAGCAACATGAGAAATCTGAGTTTCCCAATGGTTAGAGGTTAGGTGAGATATTATGTAATCAAGTTGAGATTTGTTATAGATAGTTATTTTGAGCTTGTTCTTTATGTTAGAGGGTTGATTGACAACATGAGAACTTTGAGTCGATTATCTTTAAGATAGGATATTAAACAATGAGATTAATGAACTTGATCAATCTTTTATTCAACTGACTTAATCGAATTCCCAATTGGGATTAGCTATCCTAGGTTAGGGGGAGTGGATTCATCCAAATTTAATTCTTTAGTTTTTTTTGTCATGTTTACAATTTATGTTTAAATCCATGTTTCAACTCAAAAGTTTCTTCCAGACTAGATATTGAAAAAGGTTTGCTTGCCATTACTTGGCTACTACCCAGCATTCACTTGCCTATTCCACTTCTAGTAATTTTAGTAATTTGTGACTGGATTTTATAAATTTAAAACTCTCATTATTTGTTGTTGCTGGACACACATCATACACATGATAACAATATCAAAACATAATAAGCTTTATGAACTTTCAGATATAAACCAAGATTATGGAGTTTGAACCTGAAAGGGGTCTCATCATGGACCATTTGAAGAATATTTTCCAGGTAAAGAGTTTCTATAAGAATAAGTAGCATCTGAACTTTAGCATGATATATGGATTTCACAGCTTCGGTTGATATGGCCAGCTTGCCAAAGTTACAAGATCCAGATATCATCCTCTGCATTAAAACGTTCTTGAGTTACTTGCTATGCAAGAAGATATCAGAGAGCAAAGATGTAGAAAGAAAATATACCTCATAAAGCAAACAAAAATTCTTCCATTGTTTACCATCACATGTACAAAACGATTCATAATAAGCAAGGAAAAGAATATCTAAGACCAAATTGTCTTCAATTAGCATCTCTTCAGCCCATAAAGGGAAAACATCCACCTCCTGAAAAACAGTCAAAATATTACTTCCTGTCTCAAAAACAAAGTTTCACCTTCCTATTTAGTTTGTCCCAAAAAGAAATTCCCCTTCTAAAATAATTTATCAAGTTTCCCATTCTACCCTTAATACTTCATCACTAAATTGCATTAACTGCACATTTCTAAAACTGTATGCATTTCTAGGAATGAAATTGACATCTAATGTTTAGTACGTGTTAAATGCATATTCCTAAAGGCAATGTTGTAAAAAATGGGATCAATCGGTGATAAGTTGGCAATCGGTGAGTAACCCTTGCGATTCTACTTTTAGCGAATACTTTTTTAGGATGGAACAACTTTTGTATAAAAAACTATGAACAGATGTATAGAGGTCAATGAGACAAACAAACCAAATATATATACATACATATATACATGCATTAATATATAATGTACATACATATATGTATGTATGTATGTATGTATCATAAATTCACCATGCTTTCGATATAAGCGGCAGATAATAGACTCTCAATAACAGACAATAATCTGCTTTCCAATCCATCAGAAATCAGCTTCAACACCATCTCCCTCACAGCAGAATCTGCTTTTGAGCCATCTTCAACATACACTGAACAAGAAGTAACAGTTACAAAACTAGGTGACCATACAAAACAATGCATAGTATAAAATACTGTTAGTTACAAAACGCATCAGAGCGCATTGCACAATTTAAACCAAACTCAGTCCCGTTTTAGAATGAGAAGTGTTTTAACAATAGAGAAGTAGAATTCAAGGAAGGTCCATAAAGACAATCCAAAAGACAAAGTGGCAAAAAATACGGTATGTCCCAAAAGCTTTATGTATACTGAATAGATGACAGTAGATAAGTTCAATAATATGCTGCTTACATATTTTTAAGGTGAATAAATAAAGAATAAAACAAGCTGCTACAAAAGTAAAGATTATTATCTTACAAGATAGCATTAGCAGATGGCGGGTACACTTCAACACGCACTGCCGCTCAATGTAATACTGAATCATAACATTCTGGATAGAGGAAATAGAAAAAAGAAAAAAAACAGGCATACCAAAGTCAAGATGTTGCTTTCCACGTTATCAATGTTTGCTTGTAGCTACTTAAAAGATTAATCATGTTAACTAACTTTTTGAAACAATTTAATCATATAAAGGTAGGCAAGGTTACCAAAAGTTTGCTTCTATTAGCTATGCAGAAATCTACAAGTAGATCCATAGTGTTTGTTTTATTGCCAATTTATTAAAGATTGTTATTAAATCCCCAACGTGAGGATTCCAGATGAGAGAATTAAGTTATACTTGAGTTGGTTCAATTTATCAGTGTAGACCCACCTACGTATGATAAGTAACCCTCCGTGGATTGTAATGTGTTCTCCTAAAACATCTATAGCGCAAGCAGAGCACATTTTGGATAGGATGATGCGGCTCCTTATTAACAGTAGTACAGTACTAAGTGAAACATGTTTTGGGCATGTTAACCTGATTAGCCCAAGAGCTTGATCCAGCCCAAAGCGCAGAAGCGCGCGCCTTCTGTTCGAACTCGCCTTATGAAACCTAAAGTGCAGACACATGCACCAAACGTCGCCCCGTGCCTAGGCGTGCTTTTTTAAACCAAGAGAATAACTAAGTGAAACATTAAGGACTTAAAGTTTGAATTATATACTTTGAACTGTTGTACTAACATAAACGGTTATAAGTAAGAGTACATACATGTACCAAGAGAAGCCCCCCAATTCACAAAACACTGTAAGTGTTATGTTATCTTCTTACCAACCACTAGATGGAAGATAGAGGAGGGAGGGTCTATAGAAACCACCAAACAGTAACAAAAGACTCACTATATGACTTCTACATATTAAACACGTCAATTGATGCACATCCTCTCTATCTAACTACCCTCTATTTGACAAAAGTAAAAAATGCTTAAGTTTAGTGGTTGTCAAGCATTTACAGATTTACTCCATAAAAGGTGTAAGGTACTATGTAAACTCCTCCAATCATACTACCTTTCTATGTACATGTACCATATATAACTTGGTATGTACAAAGATGACATGAAGAAGAAGAAGAAGAAGAAGCAGAAGAAACTAACCAAATGAAGTGGCTCAAGAACCACAAGATCAGATGTGTCACATTCACATGATCTTTCAACAAGTATGTACGATTGCACTTCGTCCAAACACTGAAACAAAAGCAAGTTCATATAATTTCCGCATCAAATTTTATGTTAAAATAGCAGGCCTGAACTATGAAGTGCTATAATAGGACAAACAAATAATATATAATATTAATCCTTTACGTATTTGAAAAAGCATATCTAAGTCCTGATATATCACATCCATAAATCAACAAGACCAGCTCAATTATAGTTCTAGCACAAGTCAGATTGCCAACAGATATACCTTTAAAGGCTACTATGAAGTTATAAACAAAAATGTAAATATTTAAGACATAAGTTTATGATTCTGTATTGCAAGGACATTGCATAAGGAATTGAGGATACAGGTGAGTAATGCACAAACATAAGAACTCATAACATCTAAAAGCTATTTCCATGGACGCTCAACCTTCACACGAACAAGATACTTAATTTTTGCACTCTTTGAACAAAAAGAAAAGGTAGGACCATTAACCAATATCATTATCCGTAAAAAAAGGCTATTTGACAAGTTTGCATATTTTAAAGCTTTACCACCAATGTTGTTTGTTCATTAGAGAACCAACCATCTTCGTTGTACCAAATATTATCACAAGAATTATGCATATTTCATACATCTATTAGGCTCTTATTTGATCTGAGTAACAATAAGGCAATGTTTCTATGCTTAATAGCATACTATATCGTAAGCCATTGATTTTCTGCTAAGCTCATTTTTAATATAGCAGAATATGATATGCCATCTATTTTAGACTCCATCTTACTTCTAAACTCCAGTCTGAACATAAAATTATTCCCACATGGAAATATGCAGACTATATTTTACTTGAAACATCAAATTCCCTTTAGCAACTCAGACTAATCATCATCTGGAAACTAGAAAAACAATAAAAAAAATGTTGCAGTTGAACTGACCAACGAGGAACTAATCTTCAATGCCAATTCTTTAAACTTCGTTTGTATGGTTAACTGATGTGAGCCGATTTGCACTTGTTGAGAATCCAACGCATCTCTCGAATTCTGATTAGGTGGCTTGAACAGAGACACAGAGTTCAACAACCATAAGTGGTTTTCTTTCAACTTATTCGCCTGCACCCCACATTTCAGCTCGAATTACACGATCTAAATAAACGAAGACCATAGATTTCAAGAAACTGAAGTTTGAAGAAATGAGCACAAATTACCAGAGAAATTGGGAGTTCGGATGATGGAGAAAGGTTTTCGAGTTCTGTGAGTAAGTCTGTAAAGGGATCCCACCATAGTGAGGCGTCTACAGACTTCGTAGTCGCCATTGGAGTGAGGTTGAAGCTTGATTAACGATTAACGATTAACAAATAACGACCCTCTCGTGAACGAAAGAAACCCTAGGGGTTTTGAGAGGGTTTGTGCGGTGTAGTCGCCCGCGCTTTTGTGCTTAATTTTAGTATTATGTTATGGTGTTCTTCAACAATGGCCCTTTATGTTGTGATTTTCTTCAATTAAACTAAAATCAGAGAATTTCTCTCTTAATTCCTTAGAAAATGGAATGAACTAATTTTTTTGAGAGGAAATTTCTAGTTAAGCTTAGTATTGAAAACATATTAAAGAATAAAGATGTATAAAGAGAATTCTAAGTCTTTTCTCACACAATATTATCATTATATAACGGCACTATTACATTAGCACTAGTGCACACTTGCTATGTATATTCACCTCAGTTGTTTTAAGCATCAAGTGCAACTTTGCAAGTGTCTTTTCCCACCCGTTAATATTATAATACAATATGAACCGATCATATGACTTTGGTAGTAAGTTAAAAGGAAATCTATACGAGCCAAGTGATCAACATATGCCTTCATCTTCAACACATGTGTGCGGATTAATGAATCCCTTTGTATACTAGTGGTTATAAGTGATCTCATCACTTCAAACCTCTCATGAAGAGTTTGCTATTGGAACATTCCCAATAGATATTCATTCATCTCGTATGCCATCATATATTCCATAGTCTTTTAAAGTTTTGGAATCATAGATGCTAACATCAAACATGAGATTATTATATATTCCATAGTCTTTTAAAGTTTTGGAATCATAGATGCTAACATCAAACATGAGACTTTCATAGAATTATCAAAATGCTTTGTATAAGCTTTTTATGCAACAGTGATCAGGGCACATCAAGGATTGGTGTATCTAAAACATACAATTTATTATCCTCCTTGAGAATAATTTTCAAGTTGTTAATCCATGAAGTTGGTATTGTTAAGTTTGTCCTTCTCCAAGATGGAAAATTGGAAGGCATTGGAATTGTTTTCATTTTACATATACAAAATTCATAAAATAAAATTTCGTATAACTACTTTAGATATCCTAATTCAAATTATGACCAAGCTGCATATTTTTTATAATTAAAAAGAGATCTTGGTTTATCAAACCTCTATGATAGGCTTTAGCATTCTCCACTAGTTAGGCAATAATTGTCAATTGTGTAAACTATACAATTCTCTATTTAGGGTCGCAAGACGAGAGTTGTCCGGACATTATACGTTTAACCCCAACTATGCCCATTCGAAATTCAAGTGATGTTTATTCTTCAACCGTTGAGTGTAACACTGATCCATGTAACATAGGAAAAGTGATTGTTACCTTATTTTGAAACCAATGGCCAAGATGCAAGGTGTTTCTCTAACATTAGGGGGTTCGGATAGATCGAATCGAAGTGTTAACTTGTTAAGGACGGCATAGAAAACATCTATTCTAATATTGGGATTTATTTTAGTATTTACCATTTTAGGGTCAAGATATTTTAAATAACTCGTAACATGAGGCAAGTTATATAATTTTATAAAATAGAATTTTATATATTATTCATGTAGATAGAAACGTCTTTCAACACTCGACACGATTTAGTTTTAGATACCTCGTTTAAAATAGGTTGGTCGTATATTACGAATAAATCTGTTTAATCCTTTTTAATAAAATTATTTTCTTAAATGTACCTTTTATAGGTTTATCCAAAAACTATTTTGATAAAACTGTTGTTTTAATGATTGTGAAAATCTTATTCGTTTTAGATTATCTAAATTATTTACATAAATAAAACACAACCACAAAGACAAATAAAAGCAAACCGAGCCCCTGAGTTGGTTGTCCAGTTTCGTTTGAGCCAATAAATGAAAACCGGACTAGTCTAAGAGTTTACAAAATCCTAATTTGATAAACTCCCACTTACCCGCAATCTCTATCTTCATGGAACCTGTTCACCATCTTGATCTTGATCTTGTAGCCATAGATTTACAATTACAAATTTGAACTTAATTTAAATCTATCTTTTACACCAAATCCATTATCCATAATAAAATACAAATCAAATCAAAACCAAATATAATCTAAAATATAATATAAAAGTATTCCATAAAATTACTACCATGACTAGTGTCAAACTCTAGGACTCGATTCAAAATCAAAATCGACAAACAAATAAAGGCTTTGATCTTTTGTCAAACTATAGTTTGACAAATAAAACATAGATAAAATAAATAATTACCATTAATACGCGCAGAACGATGACTCTGATACCACTGTTAGAAAACGTGAATCAGTTTTAATGTTTAAACTGTTGTGAGTGAACCTCTTTAACTATTTTAATTTAAATAAAATACCTTTATTGAGCGGAAGCAATTTTCACGTTAAATAATAAAATCATATTTGTTAGGTTGAGAGTTTTAATCTAATTGAAACTCTAGTCTATTAATTCTAAATAAATAAACTTATTCCCAATTAGGATCATAGGTTAAACGCGTATAAACAAGTAAAACACAACCATATGGTGTTTTTAGGATTATACCTTAATAAACTTTTCACCGGAATTGTAACACGCAAGTTACAATGAAATACTCTCAAGTAAGTTAGTTTGTCGATGTCCAAAACCAAAACGTCACACAGCTTGGTTTCGCGACGATGGCGGCGCAGCAACTGCAACCGGATATGGCGGCAACGATCGATAGCAGCGGCAACGATTGGCAGTGGCGGCGAATAGCGGTTCCAGGGTTGGCAACTATCGACGCAACACAGGGAGAACAGTGAGAGAGATGCCAACATGTTTCTTTCTTTAGGGAATAATAATTGTGTCTCTAGGGTTTAACCTTAACCCTATATTTATAATAACAATTATTACACTTGAGTATTATTATTAACCTTTTATTATTAACCTTCAAGTTTAATTAACTCTTTTATTATTAACCTTCAAGTTTAATTAACTTCTAATTAAAACTTCAATTATTATATTAACTATTATTATTACTATTATAATAAATTTCCTTTTATTATTATTTCACAAACAATAATCCACCTATTAATAATAATAAGCAATTAATTATTAAATAATTATTTTTGCATAAACATGAACTTAAACGTTTAACAATTAAACCGTTTAATCTTTATTTCATTAACAAAATGTAACTCTTTGGATCATACTGAGTTAGTTAACGTTAATTTTGACTTTAATTAACAGTCGGACATCCTACACCCAACACACACATTAATCATTTATATTCGTCAAACTAACTCTCATCTCATCCTTATTAGTGTTCATTAGATTTCTTTCATTTATTATCTTTTCTTTTTAAAATTAAAATGGGTTTAGAACCCGAAGAGCCCACACATACGATTAACAATTAATGCCACAACCCCTTCTACTATACATATAAAATGGTAGTTAACCCCTAACAGTTAACCCACATTGTAGCACACACAGCCTGCTCATGAATAAAAGTTCATATTTTGCTCACAATAGTAAAGTTCTTTTTTATGCTTGCAAGGCTTTTATTCATCATTAGGGCTTCGGTAGTGTTCATTAGGTTTCACTATCATTACTTTCATTCATTAATATTCTATCTTATCGTAGCTAATACTTTAAAATATATTTTATATCATCAGATAACATGAAACATTAGATAGCACCTCTAATTCATACATACGAGAACTCATTTTAAAGAAACATCACTTGAAAATCTAGTCCAACTCTTGGCCAAACACATAGTGAGAATGTGCTTAGTGTCACCTAATGTGGGTTACAATAACTTAGTACAACTAATAGGTTGAATGTGGTTACAATACTGAATACAGGTGTTAGTGACAAATGCAGATGACTAACCAATGCGGATAACCAATGCGGGTAACCACACTTAGCCTATGTGGGTGATAGTGACTGATGTGGTGTGAAATGTATATATTTTGATAAAGATTTTCGCACAGATTCAGTTTTAATCGGTTATTACTAATACTAAACCACACACACAAAAGGAAAGTGTCCCTATCATGTGGTAGTATAGTGATGGTAAGAACCGAGTATCAATCCGTGGACACACCTAGCCTACTCAACAACCTTAGTATTTGACCATCAGATTTGGTTTTCGTTTGAGAAAATGATAAAATGCATTGATAAGAATTTTAGGGTTTAAAAAAATAATTAAAATAAACTAAAATAAGATTGAAGCGTTTGGATCTAAAACAAGGAAATAAAGGCTATCATCCTAATTAGATTATAATTATGTAACTATGATGAATTAGTGGTGTTATTAAAGATATTAATTAATGTAGTTATGTTAATGCAGGACCGTTTAAGGGATGGTCACTTACAACACAACACATAATGAGGAGAGTGTTTAGAACACTTAACAAATCAAATAAGAAACTTGGAACAATATGGTTTGTGTTGGGGTATAACAATGGAATAAACTGAAGCTTACCAAATTATAATTACAACCAACTGAAGATCTCATTGTATAAGTTTAGAGACCAAGTTGATTATAACAAAAACAACAATACAAGACAATTCAACATGACAAAGTCAAGATCAAGACAATTAAAAAAGTCAAAATTAGGTCATATTTTAATAATAATATAAATAGACCCACTAGTGCATTTTTGCAAGTGTGGCTTTTTGTGTGTGTTTCTCATAGTGTAAATCACCATCCAAGGAGAAATCCTCTCCTTTGGGTGGGTTTGATTTCACCGGCCATCTATGATTCTTATTGTAACTTGTTTATCAACATCAATGAGATCATAACCTTATTATTATCCTTCTCTTTGTTCTTTGATTCACACACGTCCACCCATCTTAATTTTGATTTTTAGATCTGAACGAGATGAATGCTAAGATCCAAGCTCAATGAATCTGAAATATTGAATTAGCAAAATGGTATCAGAGCTGTTGGTTACTGGATTTATCTAGTTTTCAGATTTGATTTCATCTTTAATGATGTTAAGAACAATGAAGAAAAGAAGAAAAATGAAGAAGAAAGTCCTTGTTCATCAATGTAACATTTCGTATTTTTGTTAACTAAAAGTTAACTCCGTTTATTCTTATAAGGGCCATTATTATCAATTATGGAACTCATGTGTTATTTATGCTTATTTTTTTAGTTGTCATTAATTTTAATTTATAAAAGTTAAAAATAAAAACATTAAATAATAATAATTATAATAATAATAATAATAATAATAATAATAATAACAAAAATAGTAGTAATAATAATATTAATTTATAAAATTACTAATCTTTTAAATGTTTAAAAACTTAAAGTAATTAAGTTAGGGGGTTAAGTTTGCCAATTTTAAAACTTCAAATGCAAGTTTCCAACATAAAATGATAAACAAACAAACTGCAGGGGGCTATTGTGTAAATTTCAAAGAAAAACCCAAACCAATCCCCCCTCACCCCGTACATCCAGCGGCCTTACTCCGGCCACCGTCGGCCAACATCCCGGCGATCGTAAAACCCATTAAAAACGCCAAATAATGAACCAAGGCCGTTTCCAATCGATTCGTTGGTATTATTCGATCATTGAAGTGTATAAAAATCGAGTAAAAGCGACGGTTACAAGCATGGGACATCCGATCAAACTTTGCTTTCAATCTTCTAACTGTTTGAACATTAAGGATCGATAATAATCAAATTAATTAAACCCAAACAATAAATTAACTGTTTCTAATCATTTTCTAAGAACAATTTCAGTCTAAACACCTGAAATCATCACACATGATTACCATCTTCACCGCGAACCATACCTTTGAACCCCAGTTCTCGGGCATTATTACCTCTAATTGATTGAGGGCATAGATTCGCGAGCATCACTCGAAGATTCACACAAGTTTAATTTGGTTAACATCAACGATTGCATGTTGAACGAATTCAAGCTTCAGTCGCAACTCGTCTGCATTTGTTCTTATCAACCTAAACATCGAATCAGGTAATTAAGTGTGTCCTTAGACTCAAAATCACATGGGGAATCAAAGCCCCATGTTTATTCACGTAAACATTATCACTTTGATCTTCAATTTTGGGTTTGACCAATCTAGGGTTCTTGTCGATTTGGGGTTTTCTTTGAAACACTATTTTTGTGAATTAAAAACCAATCATTGACATGGCTGAAGCCTTGGTTCAATGGTTAAAGTGTATGTGTCTTAGGCATGAGGTCCCGGGTTCGAACCCGGGGACCTTCATGCAATTTATTAAGGGCTTTTAGCTCTAAATAAAGTTCTAAAATATTTTAATAAATATAAACATGGTTTTTTAAGCTCTGAATATTTATAAAAGTATCAAATCATTTTCTGTATTATTTTTAAAAGAATTAGACAATTGAAATAATATGTTTTCTTTTAACAAGGGTTGTACTTGGTTATAATTTTTATGAATTTAAAATAGTTGTTAGTTCACATTTTTTATTTATTGTTTAACACGTGTTAATCTTATTCGGTAATAAAATTTTATTTCAACTTAAATATAATCTCTTCAAATTATTGTAAGTATTTTTCTCCTTCATACCTTTGTATAAAATGTAAATATATTTATTATTATCTATTTCATGAAAATATAATTGATGTTCACTTGTTAAATATAATTTGTTGACAAAACCCCAAATACCCAATCCTTATTGAAACCCTAGTTCGCGTTTAATCGTTAAACCTTATTATTAACCTAAATCTTATAATATATATATGTATATATATAGGTGCCTTGTGACGATTCATCTTGGAACGAACTATATCATTGTGATTATTAATCTCCATTATATACTTATTGCCATGTGAGTTTCATTGCCCTTTTTATGTTTTTCACACTATTTTGGGGTGAAACATGATACTTATACATCATACACTTATAAACGTTTAAGACTTGTAAAGCACTTGCAATTCATCTTTATATTTTGTTATGGTTATTTGTGTGTTGTAAGTGATTATATGAGATACATAGTTTGTTTACAATCATTAACTATTGCTAGCCTGGCGACGTCTTAGATCTTTGGGCCTGACAAGCCTATTTGGTGCTAAAGCCGAGGTATTGCCGGCTCCTGATGACGTATGCTTGTTCATCATGGGAAACAAATACACTTAGCCAATCATATATACTTGTAATCAAGTTGAGTTTTGGTTGTAACGATATATGTTCTATAACCTTACTAACTTATGACCTATGACATGAATTGCTACTTGTAACCTTGTTATATTATGTATGAAAACCTTGGAAACTCACCAACTTTTTAGTTGACCTTTTATTTTTATCATGCTTCAGGTAATCGTCAAGCTTAAGGTGATCTTTTGAAGCTTGCAAAAATCTAGGACTTGGACCTAGTTAATGAAATAAAAGATTATGTATTGTTATGTTATGTTTGAACTTATTTCATGTTTGAGACTTATGTTTGTAATGCCTTTTGAAACTTATAATTTTAATATTTACATTTATATATAGTGTTATGTGGCTGTGAACAATCTTAACCCTCACATCTCGACGATTCCACCGTCAAGGTTGGGGTGTGACAATCAAATACCTATGTGTTCATACCCAAAATTAGAAGAAAAACCAACATATCTGTTCAACTATGGTACGATTTAAAGAATCGTGAACATGTTCATGATTATTTCTTCAAAATTCGATGCAATTGAACAAGATTATCATCAAAAATAGAAAACCCATCTGTTCATCTCAAAATGAAGAAGAAAAATCATTAGATCTGTTCTAATATGGTACGATTTGAAGAAATATAATCATTCACTGGATTATTCCTTCAAAATTTGATGCAATTAAACACGATTATCATTAAAAACAAAGAAAAGATGAAGAAATGGAAGTTACTGTTGATTTCCCGACCTGCACTACAGTGTGAAATTGTTTTTGTTCAAGTCTGAAAACAAATACGGGTGAACGAAAACAAATACGAGTGAACAAAAACAAATGCGGATGAATAAAAACAAATACGGATGAAGCCTGATCAAAATGCGGATGTATTATACACAAATGCGAATGACTTGTCACCAAATGTGGATGACTTGGCAACAAATGCGGATGACTTGTCACCAAATGCGGATGACTTGGCAACAAATGTGGATGACTTGTCACAAATGCGGATGACTTGGCAACAAATGCGGATGCCTTGTCACCAAATGCGGTTGACTTATAAACAAATGTAGGTACTTTAAGCACAAATGCGGATGCATTGAAATCAAATGCGGATGCCTTGCAAACAAATGCGGATGAGTTAGCAAAAAAGTGCGGATGTGTTGCAAGAAATGCTTATGAACAGATGATGAACAGAACTTCAAAAAGAAAAGAAAATCATGAATGTGGATGATTGCAACCAACATGCACGTCCATTTTGATCATGAAAGCAAAAAAAAGAGTATAGAAATCAACTTTGGTCACTTTTTCACAGATTCATCCAGGAACTTGTACAACTATCAGATGCCCTTTTTGAAATACTTGGGCTCACATTTTTTTGATGATATTTTGCACCCGTGTCTTACTACTGAGCGGACAGTTAGCCGGACTTTAATCAAGGGAGTTCTCATTATCTGAAAAATGTCATTTATCAAGTTATTTCAAAAGAGTGGAAGTGTGTTCAACATTCATTCATGTTCCTGATGTAGTTTATTAAAGTTCAAAGCCTTACCATATGCCTAATACATACTAATCCTTGAGTTATGATATGAACTGTAATCCAAGAGTGATACAACCCATATCCAATACCAAGAAGTATTCTCAAGAGATTCTAACCTTTGTTAGAAATATATTAGGAGGAGCTTAATCTGAGGGGGTGAACATCAGATAATTGTGTTAGAACATCAAGCAATCAAGAAGACATGTGACAGAGAAGAACTTCAAATTCAAGGTTTGGCAAGCATTAGTTTGGGGGGAGTATTGTTGGGGTTCAACAATAGAATAAACTGAAGCTTACCAAATCATAATTATAGCCAACTGAAGATCTCATTGTACAAGTTCAGAGACAAAGTTGATTACAACAAAAACAACAATACAAGACAATTCAACATGACAAAGTCAAAATCAAGACAGTTAGAAAAGTCAAAATTAGGTCATGTTGTAATAATAATATAAATAGACCCACTAGTGCATTTTTACAAGTATGGCTTTTTGTGTGTGTTTCTCATGGTGTAAATCACCATCCAAGGAGAAATCCTCTCCTTTGGGTGGGTTTGATTTCACCAGCCATCTATGATTCTCATTGTAACTTGTTTATCAACATTAATAAAATCATAACATTATTATCATCCATCTCTTTGTTCTTTGATTCACACACGTCCACCCATCTTAATTTTGATTTCTAGATCTGAACGAGATGAATCCTAAGATCCAAGCTTAATGAATCTAAAATATTGATTTAGCAGTTCGATACTTAGAACACAAGCAGAGATGAGATAGAACAAGAACAAACAACACAAGGGTAATGGTTTCAAGAATAATGTATATTGCTCTCAAGTTCTTTACAAGTTTTACAAAAGTATAAAGAAAAATACGAAGACATGAGATATTTTATACTACATCCTATAGCCAAACATACTTCGAAATCCAACTGGAAACATTTGATCTTGACAATAACAAAATCAAATGTAGAGTCAAAAGGCAGATTGCCTTTCCAGTAGTGACTATGACATGCCATAGCTCACATCCTAATATATTACAAAAATGATAAAAGTAAAAAAGTAGAAACCAACATACTCAAGACCTCAATGTATAGTTACCAAAAGCATGAACCTTTTCACCAACTTGTGTAAGTTGGTGAGTTTGTAGAGTTGCAGTGGAAAGTGGTCTAGCTTTATGGAAAAGTATATCAGATAAAACATGTGTTAAAAGTCTTCGGAAGAAATCAGTCTTCACTTCTTGCCTTCGGAAGACTTTGTCTTTAAAGCTTTGAAAGACTTCACTTTTGTCTTTGGAATATTTTTTTCTTGGCTTCAAAATATTTTACACTTGGAATAAATCTAATGCAGGGTGTAAAAATTTTGAAGCATTTTTACTCTACACTTAAGTGCATGCATGCATGAGAGACTTAGAATATTTTAGGTGCATCAACCTTACATGAAACCTTACAAACTCCCCCTAGGTTGATGCTACCAAAACATTTGAAGACCTTAGATATTAATAGTCCTTATTATGATAATGACCATACCCTTTTTTAGCAGATGGTCCGGATCACCCATACTTTCAAAGTATCTTCTCATCTCAAATAGATTATGCAGAGGTAGGTTAAACATGTCTTGCCATGTGTAGACATCTTGACCACCTTGATATCTGTTGACATACCATCTTTCTGAATTAGTAGCGAAGGTCCAGGATAAGATAGTTCTTCCTGATGCAAGATGAGCTACTTGGATTGGAGTTGGTTAAGCTCTCTCTTATTGCACTTCCTTAGGATGTTCTGACTTATCCTGAGGTTTAGAGGTGGATGACTTAGATTTCTTCTTTGACTTTTCCCTTCTAGCCATCCTTTTCTTCATCTTTAAAGTCATTGATCGAGAGGACTGGCCTTCAGCATCAGTTTGTTCTAATTTGTCCTTCTCAGTTTGGTCCTCCTCTCTCATAGGTTCAAAAGGAGAGGGAGTTTGACCTTGTTATGGATTAGAAGATGAAGCTTGCTAAGATCTAGCAGGAGGTCCAGGTTGTATTGTCTTAAATTGTTCAATCTTAACCTCTACTTCTGAAGGGGCTTGACTTGGTGGGGAGTGTAAGTCTATAAACTCTCATCTCTTGATCTTTTGCTTGATCACCCTTATGTGCTCATCCATGATGGATATAGACATGGGCAAGTCTCCTTATGGAGAATCCATACAACTTCAAAAAGCTCATCATCCTCTACCTATCAACAGACTTCTTTTGATTCTTTTGGATGATAGCTCTTAACTTGGCTGCTTCTTCCCTCATCTTTCTCTTTATAGCCTTTTGTCCTAAAACTCAATATACTCAAAGGAAAAGGGAAGAAGTGCAGCTGCCTCGTAGAGTCCTGTGCCAGTCAGGTAGCTAATCATATTTTTCCTATGAACTTCTTTATCTACCTGAGGTTATGGAGTTGCCACAGTCTCTTGTACAGGGCTTTCTTGAACTAAGGAGAGGGTATGAACATGTTTATACAGTCTTTTCTGTCTTCTTTCTTCTTTGATTTAGAGGAGCAACCTTGCAACCTCTGCTTTCTTACTCTCTCTAAACATGTCTATGTTTGCCAATTCATTTAATTCTTCAAAGGAGAGAGAAATGATCTCATTAATGTCATAGTTTCTTGTGTACAAGTAAGTAATCTTGACTGACCTTAACTTATCATCTTGAGTGTTTGGTCTGGGGGCAGCCCTGATTGCAGCTTCCATGAATCCTGAAGACCTAGTGGAACTTTCTCCCCTTGACTTCCTCTTCCTTTCTCTCTTCTCTTCCTCAATCTCCTCAAGAGTCATTATCCTTTTCCCTTTGTCACCCACAGACCTTTATGTAGGACTGTTTGAGGGGGTTGGTCACTTACAACACAATACACAATGAGGTGAGTTAATTTAGAACACTTAAGAGATCAAATGGGGAACTAGAAATAGTTATAATGATACTAAGAAACACAAGTAACAAAGAGGCAAAACAAGAACAAATAACACACGTGTTGGTTTTCAAGAATGTTTTATATTGCTCTCTAGTTCCTTACAAGTGTTTACAAAGCATAAAGAAAGATGCAAGGGACCAGAGATACCTTATACTACTTCCTACAGCCAACATACTTTAAAGGCTAACTGGGTACATGATCTAGATAACAACAAAATCAATATAGAGTCAAAAGGAAGATTGCCTTTTGACTAGTGACTATGACATGCCATAGCTCACATCCTAATATATTACAAAAAGGATAAAAGTATATAAAGTAGAAAGAAACATACTCAAGGCCTCAATGTACAGTTTACCAAAAGCATGGACCTTTTCACCAACTTGTGAAAGTTGGTGAGTCAAACAGAGTTGTAGCGGGAAGGTGATCCAGCTTTATGGTAAAAGGTACATCAAATAAAGCATGTACTCAAAAGTTTTCGGAAGAAATCTGTCTTCATAAATTGGCTTCGGAAGACATTGTATCTGAAGCTTCATAAGACTTTATTTTTGGCTTCGAAATATATTGGTCTTGGCTTCGGAAGATTTCACACTTAGAATGTTTTCTAATGTAGAACGTGAAACTTTCGAAGCATTCTACTTCAACACTTTGTGCATGCATGGAGGACATGTAGTTTGGATGTTTTGGGTTGCATCAGCCTTATATGAAACCTTACAAACTCCCCTAGGCTGATGCTACTAAAACATTTGAAGACTTCAGATATTGATAATCTTTATTATGATTATGACCATGCCTTTCTTCATAAGATGGTCAGGATCATTTAGATTCTCAAAATGTCTTCTCCTCTCAAATAGATCATGTAGAGGTAGATTGAACATGTCTTGCCATGTGTAGACATCTTCAACACCTTAATCTCTGATGACATGCCATCTTTCTGGATTAGTAGAATAAGTCGAGGACAAGACGGGTCTTCCTGATGCCAGAGGAGCTGCTTGGATTAGAGTTGGTGAAGCTTCCTCTTGTTGCACATTCTCAAGATGTTCTGACTCATCTTGAGATTTGGAGATGGATGCCTCTTTCTTCTTCTTCTTAGACTTTGGTTTAGAAGCCATCCTTTTTCCCCTCTTTTAACTTTTTAACTAAGAAGATTGGCCTGCAACATCATGTTGATCATCTTTGTCTTGCTCAGTTAGGTTTTCGTCTCTTACATGTTCAGATTGAGAGGGGACAAAACCCTGTTGTGGATCAGAAGTTGAAGCTTGCTGAGACTCAGCAGGAGGTCCAGGTTGTGTTGTCTCAAAAGGTTCAACCTTAACATCCACTTCTTGAGGGACCTGACTTGGTGGGGAGTGTAAGTCAACAAGTTCTCCTATTTTGATCTTCTGCTTGATCACCCTAATGTGCTTATCCATAGTAGATAGAGACATAGGGCAAAGTCTCCTTCCAAAGAATCCATACAATTTTAGGAAGCTAATCATCCTCTGCCTATCAGCAGACTTCTTCATGCTGTTTTGGATGATGTCTCTTTCCTTTGCAACCTTTTCTCTCATCTTTCTCTTTGTTGTCTTTCTTTCTTTGAGTACTTCAAGTTCAAGCTGCTTAAGATACTCAAACTGTATGTACTCAAAGGAGAAGGGAAGAAGTGCATCTACCTGATACAGGCCTGTGGCACTCGGGTAGTTGATCATGTTGATCCTATCAATTTCTTTATCTACCTGAGGTTCTTATGGAGCCACAGTCTCTTGTACAAGGCTTTCTTGAACTGGTGAAAGGGTAGGAACATATTTGTAGAGTCTTTTCAGTCTCTTTTCTTCCTTAACTTGAAGAAGCAATCTTGCATCCTCTGTCTCCTTCCTTTCTCTTAACATTTTCATGTCAGCTAGTTCATTTAATTCCTCTAAGGGGAGGGAGATGATACTATCAATATCATAGTTCCTAGTCTGTAAGTAACCAACCCTGACTGCCCTTAACTCATCATTCTGAGTGTTTGGTTTGGGAGCAACCCTAATTGTAGCTTCCATGAAGCCAGCTGACCCAGCAGAGGAACTTTCTCCCCTTAGCTTCCTTTTCCTCTCTCTTTCCTCCTCCTTAATCTTCTTAGAAGTTAGTTTCCTTTTCCCTTTGTCACTCACAAACCTTTGTGACTTAGGGTGGAGAGAGCTTTGGCCTTCATTACTTGGTGTACCATCCAAGCTTTGGCCAGAGAGAGGTTGAGATACATCTTCACCAGCAGGTGTCTCATCAAGGGAATGAACTTTTAAAGCAGTTATAGGTGTGACAGGGATCTCAGGTTCAATCACTAGGCCTTCAGTCAAGGTTTTCCCTTTGAAGCTAATCTCAGGGTCTGTCTCAACATCCAATTGACCAATGACATTACCTGATTGCCTCTGTCTCTTTCTGAGGCTAAATTCTTCAGTTTTCTTGAATCCTTTGAGCCAACTTGTCAACTTGTCTAGATTGGCATGGATTGACAAGTGGCATGTTGATAAGGTCAAGACCTTCATAGTAGTTCAAGGTCTGAAAATTGAATACTTCTTATCGCCCTTGAACTCTTTGAAGAATGAGGGCTCTTTAGTTAGCATCATACATCCACCCTATGATGTAATTAGAAGTTCCTTGAGGTAGAGATGACACATCCCTTGGAATGCCTTCCTAAAAAAGACTCTGAATGAAAGAGTCTATAGAGTCCACATCAATGTGAACTTGAGGAAGTTGTTGAGTAGGGACAGTTGCAAGTGAAGATGGTAAGTCCTTAAAGTCCATGCTCTGTGAAGAACTTCCAGGTTTTGTAATTGTAATGACTTCTCCCCCTTTTTGATAGCAACACCCTCTTACATAGGTGAGCTAGGAGTTAGGTCAATCACATTCACATGTTCTTGTGTTCATGGTTGAGCTCTTCTTAAAGGTCTCCCAGCTAGTTTCTCCTTGAGATAAGAAATCTCAAGTTGCTGATCATTAACCCTATTGTGTAAGGTAGTCACATGAGGTTCCAACTGACTAACCTTGGAGGCTAGATAGGTGCATGTTTTTGATAGTTTTTGTACCTTTAGCCTCAGATTTCCCTCTTCTTCATCAGAAGATTCATTAAGGGATGAGATAATTGGACCGAAGTCCTCAGTCTCACCACTAGCATGATGTTCTTGGCTGCTGGTTTTCCTTTGCTCGCTGACTACTTCAGATGGAGTATCAGTGGGCAGAGTTTCCATGGTTGAGGTCTTAAAGATGTAATCACTTGCCGAAGTGAGAGCCTCTTCCATATCCGAGTAGAGACAGGAATCCACCTCAGTGGTAGGTGGATGATGTGGGCTAGACATGGGAGAGTTAGGAGCACTCATCTCTCATTGGGTAGGAGAAGAGTAAAGAGACTTATGATAATCACTAAATCCCAAGAATTCATCATCATAGAAATCATGGCTAGGAATTGGTTGGTTGAGATCTAAAGGTTGGGGATGTTAACTTTCCCCTGAAGGTTGTTCACTAGAGTGTTGAGACTCCAAGTGAAGGCTTAAAGCTATTGGGCTAATGAGATCATCAGTCTAAGAATGAGGAACCTCAGGACTAATAGTTGAAGTAATGGGAGTGGTTTGCTTTTTAGGAGAAGTGGGAGCTCCAGTGTCCACTTCCTCCTGTATGGGTAGTAGTATGGGGGCCTGCACAAATTGAGTAACTTGTGCAGGGGTTTGTTTGGATTTTCTTTGGTAGGTGAGGGTGATTTGTGGTTGTTTTGGTGGTTGAGAGGTTGAAGGTGTGGGTTCAACCCTAGCTTGTGTTGCTAGGTTGTCACCTTGAGCAATGAGTTCTAACATATTGGGGACAAGGGCTGTTTCTACCCCAGAGATGCCAAGAGTTGTCTTCTTCAAAATTTTAAAGATGTCGGGCTTCATCTGTCCTAATTTAAGAATATTACTGGTTTTCCTCAACTGTGAGCCCAGTTCATAGTTGAGAATGTGTTGAACATATCTAGGAAACATATAATACTCTAAGGAGTCCAAGTTAGCAAGAAAATTTGTATAGACAAACTGAGAGTACATGAACTTGACCCCTTGAAACATTCCATGCATTATGAAGGGGAGATCTTTAGGAATTTGGTCCCAGCCTCCATGCTTGTTGGAAAAGCTGTTGTTAGGATCAGTGATCTATGTTTGATTGATTGAAGAATATTGCAGCGGAATTCAAACAATGAATTAGTCGATTCACAAGAACAAAACGATATTCAATGAAGAACAAAGAAGGTTATAGAGAGAGAGAGAATATCTGCAAATATATTTCATTCAATATTCCCTTTCGTGGTAACAGAATGTCACAATAATGATTAGGTCGACACCTCTTATATAAGAGATGTGACGTCTACTGATGTCACTTGATAGTGACATCTAACAGATTTATTACAACTGAAACACAACTACTGAAGATGTCAAAACAGCTGACATCTGTTAGGATCTCAGCCTCTTGGTTTAATCGATTGAACAGATATAGCAGCGGAATAGCTCAGAATTAGACAAATTCAAGCAAGAACATTCGATATAAAGCGATAAAAGAATTTTGTTATACAGAGAGAAATATCAGACAAAAGGAATATTGCATTAAGATTGTCGGCCTCAATGGCACGATTACAGGTGAGTCATCCTTCCTTATAAGGAAAGAGTGACGTAGGCTGATGTCACTTGAAAGTGACATGTAACCGTTTTATAACTACTGATGTTTAACAACTACTGAAGATGTCAACAGCTGACATCTTCTTACAAATGTTCCTAAGTGTTAAACATCTTATTTACAACTACTGAAAAACATAAAACTACTGATACTACAACAACTGAAGAACAACCTCTTCAGTTGTTTACAAGTACTGAAAAGGAAAAGAAACTACAGTAAAGTAAACAAACTACTGAAAGGAAAAGAAAACTACTGATGAAGAAAAACCATCACAACAACTGAAGAAGCCCTCTTCAGCTGTTGTCATCAGCTGTTAACATCAGCTGATGTCTTCAGTACTTGAACATCAGACTTTGTCTTTCAGTTGTTGATCTTCAGTCTTTGTCTTCAGTACTGTTGAAGTCTTCAGACTTTAGATCTTCAGCTGTTGTCTCAGTCTTTGTCTTCAGTACTTCAGAAATACTTCAGCAGTTGTATTCTTCAGACTTTGTAGAACAGCTGATCAGGTCTTCTTCAGCTGTTGTGATGTCCTGTGGGACTTAGAGGTTTCTCTGATCAGGCTCATTGGTTCTTTTGGTCCAACAAACTCCCCCTGAACCAATACAGCCAAAACCTCTAAGTTATTGAAGAGTCCCACTTATTTTGGCAGATAGATTGGTCTTTTTATCCTCTTGATCAGATGAGAAGTGACCCTTTTTCAGCACCGGCCTGGGAAGAAGTCTCTAATGATCTGTTTTGCATGATATGGTTGGGAGCTCTGTATTGGGGACTTGGACACTGAGCTGTTACCCCAACCATGAGATCTACTTCCCGTGTATCAGCCTATATGATTCCCTGGTGTAAGCCCTTAGAAACATGATCTGCTCATCCATTGTCAGCACCTCGGGCACACCATCAAATAATCCTTCTCGGCCATACACTTCAGAGATGTACTTTGCCTGTTTTCCATTCTTGAGCTCAACCGTGGTTATTTGTCTGTAAGCAAACTCATCTGGATGAGTCCCTTCTAAGAGCAGGTTGAGCTCATCTTGTTTGAAGTTTTCAAGTCTTTTGTAAACCAATCCCTTCTTTATGATTTTATTCTCTAACATCTTTTGGGGTGGTTGTTTGGCTTCATAAGCTTTCTTGAACTCTTCTACAATTTCCCAAGGGGACTGTTGGACCAAAAGAACCAATAAGCCTGATCAGAGAACCTCTAAGTCCCACAAGACATCACAACAGCTGAAGAAGACCTGATCAGCTGTTCTACAAAGTCTGAAGAATACAACTGCTGAAGTACGTCTGAAGTACTGAAGACAAAGACTGAGACAACAGCTGAAGATCTAAAGTCTGAAGACTTCAACAAGTACTGAAGACAAAGACTGAAGATCACAGCTGAAAGACAAAGTCTGATGTTCAAGTACTGAAGACATCAGCTGATGTTAACAGCTGATGACAACAGCTGAAGAGGGCTTCTTCAGTTGTTGTGATGGTTTTTCTTCTTCAGTAGTTTTCTTTTCTTTTCAGTAGTTTGTTTTATTTTTCTTTCAGTACTTGTAAACAACTGAAGAGGTTGTTCTTCAGTTGTTGTAGTGTCAGTAGTTTTATGTTTTTCAGTAGTTGTAAATAAGATGTTTAACACTTAGGAACATTTGTAAGAAGATGTCAGTTGTTGACATCTTCAGTAGTTGTTAAACATCAGTAGTTATCAAACGGTTACATGTCACTTTCAAGTGACATCAGCCTACGTCACTCTTTCCTTTATAAGGAAGGATGACTCACCTGTAATCGTGCCTTAGGCCGACAATCTTAATGCAATATTCCTTTTGTCGGATATTTCTCTCTCTATAACAAAATTCTCTTATCGTTTTATATCGAATGTTCTTGTTTGAATTTGTCTAATTTGAGCTATTCCGCTGCTATATCTTGTTCAATCATAACCCAGGGCTGAGATCCTAACAAATGGTATCAGAGCAGGTTAATCATTGATCGATCTAACAATTGATCATTGAAACTGTTCAATCGCTCTAAGTTTAATTGAATTAGCAAATTCGCAAGGATCTGTTATAGAGATTGAGAGTGTATCGCTTCTGGCCGTTTTATTTGAGGTTCTGTGTGGTTTTGAGCTAAATTTATTGTGATTTTACTTGAATCTGTCTGATTTTCACAATGACTACTTCTTCGAATGATCCTTTCAATACTGGATCCTCTACCAAGCCTCCGATCTTGGTGAGGAATGAGTATAACATTTGGCAGAGAAGATTGCTCCATCACCTGTCTGTCAATAGCTCAGGTTGTTGGACATCTGTGGTACATGGACCACATAAGCCAATGGTGAATGATCCGGAAACAAACCAGTTGGTTCCAAAGAAGAAGGAGCAATACTCCGATGAGGACAAGAAGTTGTTTGAAATCGATGCAAAAGCCCATGGAATTTTGGCTATGGCTATTCCTAATGAGATTTACTCTGGGCTTCTGCATTGTGAATCTGCTCATGACCTCTGGAATGCCATCAAAGAACAATTAGTGGTACTGATGAGGTTTTAGCAAACAACAGGGAAATCCTCGCCCAACAATATGAGACTTTCTCTCATAGAAAGGGTGAGACTCTGACTCAACAATTTGAGCGGTTTTCATGTTTAATTTCTGAATTGAAAATGGTTAACATGAATATACCAGGAGTCAGATGAACCATAGATTCTTAAGATCACTGCCTGAGAGATGGAACACATATACCATTATTCTACGCTCAAATGCTGATGTTGATCGCCTATCTCTCACCCAACTTCATGGGAAACTGCTTACATTGAGAGAGAGATAGAGCAGAAAAGGAAATTGTTTCATCTGGCAAGCTCACTGAGGATTTTGTCCAAGGGAACACTGCCCTGATTGGACATCAAGAGTCAGAATATGCGTCATCTGAAAGCCAGTATGATGAGCATATTGATTTCTCTACAAACGCTTCTGAGCCTGCCTTTGTGAGTGTTGATAGTCATTCTGTTGGTAGTAATGTGACAATCTATGTTTCATCATGGATGATCTCAAGGGGATTGCTGATGATGACTTAGAAGAGATGGATATTTTGAGCCAAATGGCCTTGATAAATATCAGATCTCAGAAGTTCTACAAAAGAACTGGAAGGAAATTCCCAGGACTCTCTGGCAAAACCAAAGTTGGTTTTGACAAGAGTAAGTTGAAGTGCCATAAATGCCACAGGCTTGGACACTTTGCAAGAGAATGTAGATCATCTGGATCTAACTCTCCTGCACCTTTTGTGACTTTCCCTGGCAATAGTCAACAAAACAGAGGGCAACAACCTGTCAATTCTGGTTATCATCATCAACCATAATCTCCTGCATATTTTGTTCCACAGGGGCCAATGCCATATCCATACCCCTGCTATTACATGCCACAACCAGGCCAGGTTCAAGCACCCACTGCTCAGCAACCACATGCACTCCCTGAGCCTCAACCATCCCAATCTCATCAACCTAATCAACTTCAACAACACAGCTTCTTCACACCAGGAGTTGTTGACTGGAGCAGTTTACCAGATGATGTGTCTGGTAATGAACAACTGTTCTCAGGTGCTGGTCAACATGGTGGTGAGCATCCTTTTGGAAATCTAGCTCTCATGGCTTTGGAATCCTCTGATGGATCATCTTCAAGTACCTCTTCAACAAAGGTATCACAGGTATCCTCTGAGGCTAAGGCCAAATTATGTTCTGAAACTTGCATAGCAGCATTTGCCTCTATTAGAGAAGCAAATGTGGCTTTAATCAATAAAATGTGAGCTAGAACAAATAATTTCCAAAAATAAAGCTGAGTTTGAGTCTGTGCTAAAAGAGAAAACTGATGAGATTTACAATTAAAATGCCAAATTTCTGATGATAAGGCTAGGGAGGATGTACTCTTAGAGAAGTACAAAGACCTCAAAGATACTCTTGCTGTCACCCAGGTAGAGTGTGATCGATGGGTACAATCTTGCAAGGGCTTTGAAATGCTTCTTAGTAAGCAAACAGCTTCCAATGTGAAGTTTGGAATTGGTTATAATCACACTGCTCCTCCTACAGTTTTTGCTTCAAGAGCAGGAGCAGAATCTGAAGGAGAAAGTAATGACCAATCCACCTCATCATGTGATTCACTACTTGATAAAGCACCATCAGTAGTGAAGTCAGTAGTAATCCCTCTGTGAACCTATCAGCTGAAATTGATGGTTCAACTGCTGACACTCACATGATCAATGAGTTGATCAACCCAAGTGTTATCCCTAGAAGTACTAAGGGTACTGGAGAGCAGGGGATAACATCTGGAGTTCAAATCCTAATGACTGACAGCACTGAAGAGAAGAAAACTGTCAGTAGGAAGGATTTGAAGCCTACTAAGGAAGTTGACAAGAAGGCAAAAAGTGCTTCTAAACTGCTGAAGAGCAAGTCTTCAGTAGTTTCATCTTCTTTAGTTGATGATCAACAGAAGATGAAGAAGAAACCATGTGATATGTGGTCTATTCAATCATCTCACAGATGATTGTTGGTACAAAAAGGGATCCAAACTCAAACAAAAAGAGAAATTAAAGAAAACTTGGCTAAAATGAAAACTGAGTTTGAGTCCAAGTTTGTACCAGCCAGCATCAAATCCTGTTACTCCTATGACCAAAAAGAAATCTAAAAAGGAAGGAGTGCAACAGGCAATAGCTGAGGTTGCTCAAAAGAAGATGGTGCAACACAAGAACTCATCATCAAACACCAATACCAATGTGTCTGAAGAGCTGAAAGCTCTCTCCCAGAATCAGACACAGCTGGTAATGATGGTTCAACATCTGTTGGGAAGAGTTAACCAACTTGATGGCCCTGTGTTGAAACCCCAGAAAAGGAGATCCAAGCCAAAGGATTCCTCTTCTACACCATCTCCTTCACCTCAAGCTATTGTGTCCAATAAACCTGTTAGTTTACCATCTGTTGATGAGACCAGGCCCAAAACCAAAAAGGTTTGGGTCTCCAAAACTAACTGATTGTTTATTTATGCAGGTTTCTTCAACATGCCAAAGTAGCATCTGGTATGTAGACAGTGGGGGATCTATGCATATGACTGGGAACAACTCACTTCTTAATGACTACTCTCCAGGAAGGAAGGGATTTGTTTCTTTGGCAATGATGCAAGAGGTTACATCATCGGAAGGGCTTTGTTTCCAATGGGGAAATAAAGTTTGATGATGTCAACCATGTGGAAAATCTCAAGTATAACCTCTTGAGTGTCAGTCAATTGTGTGACAAAGGCCATGTTGCCCTTTTCACAAGCCAGAACTGCAGGATTCTGTCATCCAAAGTTCTGAGTTTGATTGACAAGGTATTGGATGCTCACACTCTCCTGAAGGCCAACAGGACAGGAAGAGTGTATGCCTTAGATCTTTCCAAGAAAATTGATCTCAAACCATCCTTGCCTATTTTCCAGGCCTCTCCTCAAGAATCTAATCTATGGCATAGAAGGATGGGACATGTTAACTTCAAAAACATGAATCAACTGATACACCATAGTTTAGTAAGGGACTGCCTATGAAGGAGTTCAAGTGTGAAAACAACTGCACTGCTTGTTTGAAAGGAAAACAGCACAAGGTTTCATTTCCATCTATTGAAGAACCAAAGTCCACTGCCTGCTTACAACTTCTTCACATGGATCTCTTTGGTCCTGTGAGAGTGATGAGCATGGCACAAAGAAATACTGTCTGGTAATTGTGGATGATTACTCCAGATTTGTATGGACTTTCTTTCTACATTCAAAGGATGAAGCTGCACAGAAGATCATAAACTTTGTGTTGTACGCTGAGAAGCAGTATTCCCTCTCAGTCAAGTGTATTAGAAGTGACAATGGAACAGAATTCAGGAACAATACACTGATGAGTTCTACCTTTCCAAGGGAATAAAGAGACAGTTTAGTATTCCAAGAACTCCTGAACAGAATGGAGTTATGGAGAGAAAGAACAGGACCCTCATTGAAGCTGCAAGGTCTATGTTGGCTGATTCTGGACTGCCATTGACCTTTTGGGCTGAAGCTGTCAACACAGCATGCTATGTGCAGAATAGAGTGCTAATAAATCAGAGGTTGATGAAGACTCCATATGAAGTTCTGCATCATTTGGCCCCTCTCATTTCATTCTTTAGAGCATTTGGGTGTCCCTGTTTCATTCTCAACACAAAGGATCAGCTCCAGAAATTTGATCCTAAGGTGGATGCAGGGTACTTTGTTGGTTATTCATCAACTTGCAAGGCATACAGAGTCTTCAACTGCAGAACAAAGATGGTTGAAGAGACTCTACATGTCAAGTTCAATGAATCTCCAAAGGACAAGATTCCACAAAGCCCTGTGGAGCTCTTTGATTTGGACATACTGCAATATGTTCCTTATCAATCTCCTGCTGTTGCTCCTGTCAACAGTTCACCACCTGGTGTTACTACTGAAGATGATGATGATAGTAGTAATCACCTCTTCAGGTTTAGTGATCAACTGCCTGAGTCCTCTAAACCTGATGCTCCTGTAGCTCCAGCAGCACCATCCCAACAAATGCTGATGAGATTTCTGCATCCTCAACTTCATTTGAGTTGCCACCATCTTCATGGTTTCAAGAATCTGCATCAACATCTGTTGCTGCTGAAGATCCCACAAACACTTGCACAGATTTGATTGTTTACCAAGAGCTGAAAAATCACCCAATATCTCAAATCCTTGGTGATATCAATGCTGGTGTC